>OX438665.1:2500-246726 GCA_949316385.1 Globia sparganii
CTAACCTAACCTAACCTAACCTAACCTAACCTAACCTAACCTAACCTAACCTAACCTAACCTAACCTAACCTAACCTAACCTAACCTAACCTAACCTAACCTAACCTAACCTAACCTAACCTAACCTAACCTAACCTAACCTAACCTAACCTAACCTAACCTAACCTAACCTAACCTAACCTAACCTAACCTAACCTAACCTAACCTAACCTAACCTAACCTAACCTAACCTAACCTAACCTAACCTAACCTAACCTAACCTAACCTAACCTAACCTAACCTAACCTAACCTAACCTAACCTAACCTAACCTAACCTAACCTAACCTAACCTAACCTAACCTAACCTAACCTAACCTAACCTAACCTAACCTAACCTAACCTAACCTAACCTAACCTAACCTAACCTAACCTAACCTAACCTAACCTAACCTAACCTAACCTAACCTAACCTAACCTAACCTAACCTAACCTAACCTAACCTAACCTAACCTAACCTAACCTAACCTAACCTAACCTAACCTAACCTAACCTAACCTAACCTAACCTAACCTAACCTAACCTAACCTAACCTAACCTAACCTAACCTAACCTAACCTAACCTAACCTAACCTAACCTAACCTAACCTAACCTAACCTAACCTAACCTAACCTAACCTAACCTAACCTAACCTAACCTAACCTAACCTAACCTAACCTAACCTAACCTAACCTAACCTAACCTAACCTAACCTTTTTTTTTTTTTTTTTTTTTTGTTCCGGGGTGGAAAATCCTCATGGATGTCCGCCGCCCTGCGGCGGGCGGCGGGGTCTGTCAGACTCTTACTGACTAAAAACCACCCCGGTGTTCCATCTCACACCTACGCCGGGGGTCGCGGGAACGTACGATCCTTCCGCAACCCCCGACTGGTGCCGGCCCGCCACTGCGGGCCTCCTCGGGTCAGGGGGGGGAGTGAGGTGTTTGACTCCCCCCGCGACGTCTAAGAGGGGCGCGCGTGGAACACTACGCGCCGCCACCTCGGGTCCTGATGTGTGGGGGGCGACGGACGTCCCCGAGTCCGTCGCCCCTGGACCCATTTAGGGGGGCTGGAAGAGGGCGTTATCCGCCCTCCGCCGACGCCCGGTGCGCCTGCTGCGGGCCGGGTGAGTGGACGAGATCTCCCTCTCCCTTTCCGCAGCCTCCTTCTGCGAGACGACTGTTTCGCAGAAGGAAACCACCGCGTCCCAGGACTCCTCGCTGCCGACCATCGACTCGACCACGGCCGGCAGCGACAGGTCACTGCCTACTTCTGAGATGAGGGCACGGCGTGGCTCCTCCCAAGCGGCACACTCTGCCAGCGTATGCCACGCCGTGTCCTCCCGGCAGTCGACGCAGTGGTGACACCGGGCGTCCGGCTCCCTGTTTATGCGACACAGGTACTTCCCGAAGCAACCATGCCCCGAGAGCACCTGCGTCACCCGAAACGACAGGGAGCCGTGCCTCCTCCCGAGCCATTGCTCGAGCACCGGCCGGACCGCCTCGATGGTGACGAGGCCGGCGGTAGGGCGTGAAAGCCTGTCCCGCCATTCCGCCACCAGGACCTCGCGGAGCTGAGACCGACGCAGCTCTATGTGTTGCTGCATCGGTTGCTCGCCCCGCGCCCTCGCTTCCTCGCGCCACCGATACAATGACGCGAGTACTTTCGCCTCCAGGTCCCAGGGCGGGGATCCGGCCAGTACGCAAGCCGTCTCGTAGGAGATCGTGCGATACCCCCGGACGACTCTGACGGCCATCGCTCTCTGCGGCCTCCGCAAAACGGCGATGCTACCGGCCGTCAGGTCAGTCGCCCAGATCGGGGCCCCATAAAGGGCCATCGATCGCACGATCCCTACGTAGAGCCGCCTACAGGCGGCGCTCGGGCCCCCCAGATTGGGAAGCAGCGTTGAGAGCGCGCCAGCCGCGCCCAGCAACTTGGGCGCCAGCCGTCGGAAGTGGGGCTCAAAGTCCCACCGGCTGTCGAGCACCAATCCCAGGTACTTCATGGTAGACTCGACAGCGATCCGAGCCCCCCCGACCACGATGTGTAGGCCGGGCGGCGGCGCCCGTCGGGGGCCATGAAACACCATGGCCTCCGACTTGCTGAGGGCCACCTCCAAGCCCAGGCGACGTATGCGGCTCACCACCTGTGACACCGCAGCCGTCGCCAGCAACGCTGCCTCCCTGTGCGAGCTCCCCCGGGCCGTGACCAGCGTGTCGTCAGCATAACACGTCAGGTCCACCCCCGGTTGGAGCTCGCCCCTCAGCACCCAGTCGTACCCGATGTTCCACAGGAGCGGGCCTAGGACCGAGCCCTGCGGAACACCGCACGACATGCGGTGCTGGTTTGCGCCATCACGTCCCACGTAGGTGACACACCTCTCCGACAGATAAGCCCCAACGATGTTGCGGAGGTAGGGAGGCACACGATGATACCGCAGTGCCTCCCGAATACAACTCCAGGGCAGGGTGTTGAAGGCGTTGGTGATGTCCAAGGACACCGCCAACATCACCCCGCCCCGGGACACCGCATCCTCCGCCAGGACTCTCACCCGCGACACAGCGTGAATGGTGGAGCGCCCATGCCGAAAACCGAACTGGCTGCCGTCCAGGTCCGGTCCCTCTCCGCACAAGTGGCCGACGAGGCGGGCTGCGATTACTCGCTCAAACAGCTTACCCACCTCGTCTAAACCTTTTTTTTTTTTTTTTTTTTGTTCCGGGGTGGAAAATCCTCATGGATGTCCGCCGCCCTGGGGCGGGCGGCGGGGTCTGTCAGACTCTTACTGACTAAAAACCACCCCGGTGTTCCATCTCACACCTACGCCGGGGGTCGCGGGAACGTACGATCCTTCCGCAACCCCCGACTGGTGCCGGCCCGCCACTGCGGGCCTCCTCGGGTCAGGGGGGGGAGTGAGGTGTTTGACTCCCCCCGCGACGTCTAAGAGGGGCGCGCGTGGAACACTACGCGCCGCCACCTCGGGTCCTGATGTGTGGGGGGCGACGGACGTCCCCGAGTCCGTCGCCCCTGGACCCATTTAGGGGGGCTGGAAGAGGGCGTTATCCGCCCTCCGCCGACGCCCGGTGCGCCTGCTGCGGGCCGGGTGAGTGGACGAGATCTCCCTCTCCCTTTCCGCAGCCTCCTTCTGCGAGACGACTGTTTCGCAGAAGGAAACCACCGCGTCCCAGGACTCCTCGCTGCCGACCATCGACTCGACCACGGCCGGCAGCGACAGGTCACTGCCTACTTCTGAGATGAGGGCACGGCGTGGCTCCTCCCAAGCGGCACACTCTGCCAGCGTATGCCACGCCGTGTCCTCCCGGCAGTCGACGCAGTGGTGACACCGGGCGTCCGGCTCCCTGTTTATGCGACACAGGTACTTCCCGAAGCAACCATGCCCCGAGAGCACCTGCGTCACCCGAAACGACAGGGAGCCGTGCCTCCTCCCGAGCCATTGCTCGAGCACCGGCCGGACCGCCTCGATGGTGACGAGGCCGGCGGTAGGGCGTGAAAGCCTGTCCCGCCATTCCGCCACCAGGACCTCGCGGAGCTGAGACCGACGCAGCTCTATGTGTTGCTGCATCGGTTGCTCGCCCCGCGCCCTCGCTTCCTCGCGCCACCGATACAATGACGCGAGTACTTTCGCCTCCAGGTCCCAGGGCGGGGATCCGGCCAGTACGCAAGCCGCCTCGTAGGAGATCGTGCGATACCCCCGGACGACTCTGACGGCCATCGCTCTCTGCGGCCTCCGCAAAACGGCGATGCTACCGGCCGTCAGGTCAGTCGCCCAGATCGGGGCCCCATACAGGGCCATCGATCGCACGATCCCTACGTAGAGCCGCCTACAGGCGGCGCTCGGGCCCCCCAGATTGGGAAGCAGCGTTGAGAGCGCGCCAGCCGCGCCCAGCAACTTGGGCGCCAGCCGTCGGAAGTGGGGCTCAAAGTCCCACCGGCTGTCGAGCACCAATCCCAGGTACTTCATGGTAGACTCGACAGCGATCCGAGCCCCCCCGACCGCGATGTGTAGGCCGGGCGGCGGCGCCCGACCTCGTCTAAACCTAACCTAACCTAACCTAACCTAACCTTTTTTTTTTTTTTTTTTTTTTTTTAACGTGGAGAAATGCTCATGCATACTGCACTACCACGGGGAGATAGT
The DNA here is from genome assembly GCA_949316385.1 of Globia sparganii. Lineage (NCBI taxonomy): Eukaryota > Metazoa > Arthropoda > Insecta > Lepidoptera > Noctuidae > Globia > Globia sparganii. The sequence goes on from OX438665.1 coordinate 6,669, forward strand.
GCAGTTATGTGGGACTCTTACCCACTAAAACTCCACGGTGTCCTCCTCCGCCGCTTATGGCGGGAACACGGGCACGCGTTAGCACTCATCCGTGAACCCGCCGCGGCTGTCCGTCACCGGACCCTCCTCTGGGGAGTGCTCCCCATCACCGGCGCACCAGAACACATAGCACGCCGTGACCACCCCAGGGACCAAACCAGCACATGGGCGCCAGACGACCCCGTGTCTGGGCACCCTTGGTCCCCTTGCGGCGGGACAGGTCGTTGGCCCCGCCGCCTGCCAATTTTCGGCCGCAGAGGATAGGGAGAGTGGCCAACGTAATACCAACACTCCTCCTCCCCTGCGGCCCCACCGCGTCCGCCATCAACGGTGGCGACCCCGTCAAGGCCGCGGAAGGTAGGGAGAGCGGCGCACCGCAATACCGGCACTCCTCTCCCGCCGCGGCCTCCAACCTTCAGCCGCGATGCCTCCCTCACATACGACATCGCGGCCCGCCTCAGTTGCGATGTCGCCCAAGCGGCACCGCAACCTACTTGTTGGCCGCTACGTCGTCGGCTTACAGGCAAAAGCCCTGACGAGCGGCCCCTCCTCGGGTTCCTCTTCGCTTCACCGTGGGTGACCAAGCCACGGCTACTGAGCCCCCCCGCCTCGACAATGCGGGAACCCACCGGGGGGGAACCTAACCTAACCTAACCTAACCTTTTTTTTTTTTTTTTTTTTTTGTTTGCGCTGGGAAAAAATGCGTTACGCATACCCTCCCATCGGGGGATGGGGGGCTATGTGGGACTCCCCGGGTCTGGGACCCGGTATACCCACTAAAATAACCCAGCGGCACTCCCGCTTCGTCTTAGTGGTGGGGGACTGGGAATCCGGCACAGCCTTTACGTCCAGTCCACCGCCGACGATTGCCCGCAACGCGAGCCCCTCACACCCCCCCCGTGGGGAGGGGGACGGGCCCGGGAGTGACCGACGAAGGTGGTGACGGGTGCAATGCGGGCGGAGGCGCCCCCGCGCCTGTCGCCCGCCCGTCGCCACCACGAGGAGGGGGAGGACGGCGCCCTCTCCGACCCCTTCTTCGTCTGCGGAGCGGCGCAGCGAGAGGATCGTCCTCCCGCGCGCGCTCCGCCTCCTCCTTTCGCGACATCACGTCCTCGCAAAAGGAGGCAACCGCTGTCCAGGCCCCCTCGCTCCCCAGCATGACGTTTATCACGCCGGGAAGCGAGAGATCCTGACCGATCACCGCGGTCAGACCGCGGCGCTGCTCGGACCAAGCCGGGCACACCTCGAGGGTGTGCTGCGCCGTGTCCTCCGCCGCGCCGCAGTCGTGACAAGCCGGGGACTCTTCCCTCCCGATCCGGTGCAGGTGCGATCCGAAACAGCCATGGCCGGACAACACCTGCACCAGACGGAAGGAGAGAAAACCGTGGGACCGCTCGAGCCAGTCCCGCAGGACCGGACCGAGCGCGTCCAACGTCCGGCGGCCAAAGGCGGCGGCAGCGAGGTCCTCCGTCCAATGGAGGACGATGGCGTCCTTCGCCTCCCGCCGCACGGCCTCCCGCTCTTCCGCGACGGGGTGCTCCCCGAGCGCCTTCCGACGCGCCGTCCACTCGTACACTCTGGCGAGCACCCAAGCCTCCAACTCCCAAGGAGGGGTGCCGGCCAGAGCGCACGCCGCCGAAAAGCCCACCGAGCGGTAGGCCCTCGCCACCCGCTGTGCAATGGCTCTTTGGGGCCTGCGGATGGCGGTCGCATTCTCCCTCCTGTGGAGGGAGTCCGCCCAGATGGGAGCCCCGTACAGGGCCATGCTCCGCAGGATGCCGGCATAGAGGCGCCGGCATTTCGCCTTGGGTCCCCCCAGGTTCGGGAGGAGCCACGAGAGGGCGTCCGCGGCCTTCAGCAGGCGCGTCGACAGCCCGCTGAAATGCGGGCCGAAGCGCCACCTGTCGTCCAGCACCAGGCCCAGATACTTCATCTGGGCCTGGACCTCTATCCGGACGCCCCCTACGACGATGTGGGCATCGGGTGGGCAGCGCTGCCGAGGCCCGCGAAAGAACACGGCCTCGGTCTTGTTCAGCGCCACCCTCAATCCCAGGCGGCGGATCCTCTCCGCAACCAAGGATCCGCCAGCCGAGGCCAGACAGGCCGCGTCTGCAAAGTTCCTCCCCCGGGCGGTGAGGAGAGTGTCATCCGCGTAGCAGATGACACTCGTGCCCTGGAGGAGGCCTCCCCGCAGGAGCCAATCGAACCCGATGTTCCACAGGGGGGGCCCTAGTACCGACCCCTGCGGAACACCGGACTCTGCGCCGTACCGCCTCAACGTGGCCGTCTTGTCCACGAGGAGGACCTCTCGGTCCTCCAGGTAGCTGGCCAGGACGTCCCGCAGGTATCGGGGCACTCCGTGATACCGGAGCGCCTCCAATATCGTCGAGTGGGGGACGGAGTTGAAGGCGTTTGCAATGTCGAATGACACCGCCAGCACTCCGTCCCCCGCCTCCACCGCCTCCTTTACCTGGCCCTTGAGTAGGGCCAGCGCATCGATCGTCGAACGCCCTCGACGAAAACCGAATTGGGCGTCCGACAGGTCCGGCCCTACCCCCCGCAAATGGCTGTCAAGCCGGGTGGCGATAATCCCCTCGAACAGTTTACCGACCTCATCGAGCAGAACGATGGGCCGGTATGACGAGGGGGAGTCCACCGGGCGTCCGTCCTTTCGGAGGAGGCACAGCTGCCCCTCCTTCCACAGTTTCGGGAACCTCCCAGCCGTAAAGCACGCGCTGAAGAGGTCCCGAAACCTCTCCTCCATTTGGGAGGCGGCGATCGCCACCACCCGTGCGGGGACGCCGTCCGGCCCGGGGGCCGTCTTCTTTGCGCGGAGGCTGAGCACCCCCGCGTAGAGCTCCGCCGCCGTCACCGGGGGAATCCCCTCCTCCGGTGGGGCCGCCTCTTGCGGGGGATCCATCGCTGGTGGGGCGAAGTCGGTCCTGCACGGAAACAGGGACCGGACCACCCCATCCAGCAACGCTGGCTCGAGGGTCTCCGTCAGTGGGGGACCATAGGGGCGAAGCTGGCTCCGCGCCGCCCTGTATGGTCTCCCATAAGGGTCCCGGTCGAGACCCTCCAGCATCTCAGCCCTCGCCGAGTCTTGCGCAGCGCCCATTGCAGACTTGAGGACCAGCGTCGCCTCTCGATAGGAGGCGTATAGGCGGTCCTCTTCTGCCCGGACTCGGTTCTGGGCGCTGCGCCTTCGGCTCCGCGCGTAGGCCCTTCTGGCCGCCACGCAGTCGGCCCGGAGCTCCGCCAGCTCCCCCGTCCACCAATAGACGGCACGACGGGGAGGCGGACGGCGAGACCGCGGCATGCTGTAGTCGCACACCTCGGTCAGGGACTCCCTGAGCCGGACCGCTGCGGCGTCCACGTCCGGGACCTCGACAGGGGGCGACAGCCAGTCCTGGAGGAAGGCCGCCTCCTCGGCTGCCTCCCGGTCCAGGCGGGTGAGTGTCCACCGCGGGAAGGGAGATTGCCCAGCGCGGGCCGTCCCCCCCCCCTGGGCGGAGATGTCGAACCGCACATATCGGTGGTCCGACAAGGTCTCCGCCATCTCTACCCGCCAGTTGACGACGCGGGCGGCTAGCGCGGGGGTGGCAAACGAGACGTCCACCACCGACCCGCCCTGTTGCCGCACACACGTGTGGACCGTCCCCCTGTTGAGGAGGGACACACCGCAAGAGGCCGCCCAAAACTGGACGGCGCGCCCCCGGACGTTGCATCCGGCGGCCGGGTTGCCCCAGGCCACCGACTTGGCGTTCAGGTCGCCCAACACCACGACCTGGCGCGGCGCCGCCCTCCCGACGACTGCGGTGAGGATCTCTAGGAAATCCTCAAAGTCCGAGAGAGGGCGGTTTGGGGAGAAATAGACCCCCACCAGGGCCATGTCTCCCCACGCGGCGGCCACGTATCCCGGTCCCCTCTCTAAGAGCGAGAGGGGAGGGGAGTCTGTGGAAGACCGCGTCACCATTGCCACCGAGCCGTCCCGGTCGCCCAGCCAACTGCCAGGGACCGAGTAGGGTTCGGCGACCACCGCCAAGTCCACCAACCACTCAGCCATGGTCTGCATCAGCAGATCCTGGGCTGCCCTGCAGTGGTTGGTGTTCGCCTGAAGGATGCGATGTTCGACCCTATCCATCACTCGGACATCGCACCCTCCTCCGCAGCCGCCGCAGGAACGACGGCGCCAGCGGCAGCGGCAGCAGGCCCGGTCGGCGCCTGCGCTTTTCCCCGCGTTGGGGGAGGATTACAATTCCTCCCCTTCATTACGTGGCCTGCCGGGCGGCCACTGGCGGCACACACCGCGCAGTGCGGCGTGGCGGCCTCGCACGAGACGGTTTTGTGGCCGTCCCTGCCGCAGCGGTAGCACGCGGCCGACCTGTCCACTGCGGACGGACACTGGAGCCGTATGTGTCCGATGCCGAAGCACCGGAAACACCGCAGCGGCCGGTCCTCGAGAGCCCGGACCGCGGCCGAGCTGAACCCGACTGTGAGCCGTCCCTTGGCAAGGACGGCTTTGGCAGCGGCGACCGGGCACTCGAGGCGAATCGTGCCCATGCCACCACGGCCGGGCCTAATGTCCCGGCCTTGGACCGCCGCGGTGCCGCAGCCCCCTATCGCTGCGACCGCCGCCACCACCTCCTCCTTGGTGACGGAGTCGTCCAGGTCCGTCACCTCAATGGTCGCCGACTTGACTGGCCGGGCCACCTTTGCCGAGTCCGCTATGACCTCCTGCAGCTTGGCTGCGAAGAGGTCTGCGTGGGCACTCCCCTCGGCCCCGGGGAACTCAAAAATTCGAGCCCCGGCTTGGGTCCGCCGGCACGAAACGCTGCCGATCCCCAGCTGGGAAGGGTCGGCATTGGCACGCGCCCGCACCAAAACGGACGCGTACGTCTCCCCTCGCTCCGCAGCCTCCGCGGTGAGCGTCACCACGACGGCCGCGGTTCTAGGGGGGACTAGCCTCTTCTTCCCCTTCCCCTTCGGCTTTCCCTTGCCGGTCGTCTGCGACTGGCTGGGAGCGGTGGCGGCGGGGACGGCAGGGACGGCCGACGCCGACTTCTTCCCCTTGCCCTTCCCCTTGCCCTTCCCCTTGCCCTTGCGGGCCACTTCCGTCCACTCGTTGGACGGGGTGGTGGACGGGAGAAGGGCATCCTCCGCTGTCGAGGTGGACGGCTCCGGCTCGGACCGCCTCTTATCCGCCGCGAGTGGTGGTCGGAGGCGTTTCTCCGGCAGGAGCCGGTCCTCTATCCCTGCCAAGCAGGACCTCGTGAAGGCCCTCTCCTCCATTACGACCTTGCGGATGATGTCCTCAAGGTTGGAAGAGGGGCCCTCTGCCGCAGGGCTTCGGTCTGGCAGGCTGCTCGTTTTGGCCTGCTGTGGCCGGGCCGTGGCTTCGGCCAGCCTCTGGTGAAGCTGGCTGTTCTCAGACTGCAGGCGATCTATTCTCGCCTGCAGTTGCCGCGTCTCGTCGCTGGTCGTCCGCTGCACCAGCTCAGCGACGACACCACGCATGCTCGCAGCCCTGCACTTGAGGGCCTTCTGCAGCGTGCCCTTCAGGTTGGAGGACTTAGAGGCGACCTCCTTGATCTCCTCCTCGTCCTCTTCCGCCATTCTCTGCAGCTCGGCCAGAGAATGGTCGGCGTATACAACGCGGGACGCACCGTACCCAGACCTGGCCCGAGCGATGTGCGCACGTTGCTCCTTCGCGACAATCCGCTCCTCCAGCTCTTGCTGGAGCTGCGCTCGCCGGGCCAGGTCCAACTGGCGTTGGGCGTCCGCGAGCCCAACGACATGGGTGTCCGAAGCCACCGTCGGCTTTTTGGCCTTTGACGCCCTCTTCGGCTTCGACCCCGAGGCCGAGGAGCCTTCGGACCCACCGCTCAGGTGGACCCGCTTCCGCGACCGAGAGTCGTCCAAGTCCGACACACTAATAAGTGAGTCGTTGTCGGACGACTCGTCGACCCCTACAAAGAAGCCAGCCGCAGACGGCGCGCGGCTGGATTCTGACGCCGAAGCGTCGGGGTGGCCCTGAGAAGGGCCGTTTGGTTGGCCCTGAGAAGGGCCGTTTGGTTGGCCCTGAGAAGGGCCGTTTGGTTGGCCCTGAGAAGGGCCTTTGGATTTTAAAAAACGCCCGAAGGCGTCGCGCGGTGGTGGTGGCATAGCCTCCGCAGTTTCGCACTCGCACGGCAATTAAAATTATGCGATCGCACAGCGCACTTTGGCCAACCCAGTCTGCCACTCCGTTACGGTGGTCAGAGCTGGGCTGTTTCCAGGGGACACGACGAGGACGTAAGCGCTGTGGGGGGGTCCCCCAACCTAACCTTTTTTTTTTTTTTTTTTTTTTTGTTCCGGGGTGGAAAATCCTCATGGATGTCCGCCGCCCTGGGGCGGGCGGCGGGGTCTGTCAGACTCTTACTGACTAAAAACCACCCCGGTGTTCCATCTCACACCTACGCCGGGGGTCGCGGGAACGTACGATCCTTCCGCAACCCCCGACTGGTGCCGGCCCGCCACTGCGGGCCTCCTCGGGTCAGGGGGGGGAGTGAGGTGTTTGACTCCCCCCGCGACGTCTAAGAGGGGCGCGCGTGGAACACTACGCGCCGCCACCTCGGGTCCTGATGTGTGGGGGGCGACGGACGTCCCCGAGTCCGTCGCCCCTGGACCCATTTAGGGGGGCTGGAAGAGGGCGTTATCCGCCCTCCGCCGACGCCCGGTGCGCCTGCTGCGGGCCGGGTGAGTGGACGAGATCTCCCTCTCCCTTTCCGCAGCCTCCTTCTGCGAGACGACTGTTTCGCAGAAGGAAACCACCGCGTCCCAGGACTCCTCGCTGCCGACCATCGACTCGACCACGGCCGGCAGCGACAGGTCACTGCCTACTTCTGAGATGAGGGCACGGCGTGGCTCCTCCCAAGCGGCACACTCTGCCAGCGTATGCCACGCCGTGTCCTCCCGGCAGTCGACGCAGTGGTGACACCGGGCGTCCGGCTCCCTGTTTATGCGACACAGGTACTTCCCGAAGCAACCATGCCCCGAGAGCACCTGCGTCACCCGAAACGACAGGGAGCCGTGCCTCCTCCCGAGCCATTGCTCGAGCACCGGCCGGACCGCCTCGATGGTGACGAGGCCGGCGGTAGGGCGTGAAAGCCTGTCCCGCCATTCCGCCACCAGGACCTCGCGGAGCTGAGACCGACGCAGCTCTATGTGTTGCTGCATCGGTTGCTCGCCCCGCGCCCTCGCTTCCTCGCGCCACCGATACAATGACGCGAGTACTTTCGCCTCCAGGTCCCAGGGCGGGGATCCGGCCAGTACGCAAGCCGCCTCGTAGGAGATCGTGCGATACCCCCGGACGACTCTGACGGCCATCGCTCTCTGCGGCCTCCGCAAAACGGCGATGCTACCGGCCGTCAGGTCAGTCGCCCAGATCGGGGCCCCATACAGGGCCATCGATCGCACGATCCCTACGTAGAGCCGCCTACAGGCGGCGCTCGGGCCCCCCAGATTGGGAAGCAGCGTTGAGAGCGCGCCAGCCGCGCCCAGCAACTTGGGCGCCAGCCGTCGGAAGTGGGGCTCAAAGTCCCACCGGCTGTCGAGCACCAATCCCAGGTACTTCATGGTAGACTCGACAGCGATCCGAGCCCCCCCGACCACGATGTGTAGGCCGGGCGGCGGCGCCCGTCGGGGGCCATGAAACACCATGGCCTCGGACTTGCTGAGGGCCACCTCCAAGCCCAGGCGACGTATGCGGCTCACCACCTGTGACACCGCAGCCGTCGCCAGCAACGCTGCCTCCCTGTGCGAGCTCCCCCGGGCCGTGACCAGCGTGTCGTCAGCATAACACGTCAGGTCCACCCCCGGTTGGAGCTCGCCCCTCAGCACCCAGTCGTACCCGATGTTCCACAGGAGCGGGCCTAGGACCGAGCCCTGCGGAACACCGCACGACATGCGGTGCTGGTTTGCGCCATCACGTCCCACGTAGGTGACACACCTCTCCGACAGATAAGCCCCAACGATGTTGCGGAGGTAGGGAGGCACACGATGATACCGCAGTGCCTCCCGAATACAACTCCAGGGCAGGGTGTTGAAGGCGTTGGTGATGTCCAAGGACACCGCCAACATCACCCCGCCCCGGGACACCGCATCCTCCGCCAGGACTCTCACCCGCGACACAGCGTGAATGGTGGAGCGCCCATGCCGAAAACCGAACTGGCTGCCGTCCAGGTCCGGTCCCTCTCCGCACAAGTGGCCGACGAGGCGGGCTGCGATTACTCGCTCAAACAGCTTACCCACCTCGTCTAAACCTAACCTAACCTTTTTTTTTTTTTTTTTTTTTTTTAACGTGGAGAAATGCTCATGCATACTGCACTACCACGGGGAGATAGTGCAGTTATGTGGGACTCTTACCCACTAAAACTCCACGGTGTCCTCCTCCGCCGCTTATGGCGGGAACACGGGCACGCGTTAGCACTCATCCGTGAACCCGCCGCGGCTGTCCGTCACCGGACCCTCCTCTGGGGAGTGCTCCCCATCACCGGCGCACCAGAACACATAGCACGCCGTGACCACCCCAGGGACCAAACCAGCACATGGGCGCCAGACGACCCCGTGTCTGGGCACCCTTGGTCCCCTTGCGGCGGGACAGGTCGTTGGCCCCGCCGCCTGCCAATTTTCGGCCGCAGAGGATAGGGAGAGTGGCCAACGTAATACCAACACTCCTCCTCCCCTGCGGCCCCACCGCGTCCGCCATCAACGGTGGCGACCCCGTCAAGGCCGCGGAAGGTAGGGAGAGCGGCGCACCGCAATACCGGCACTCCTCTCCCGCCGCGGCCTCCAACCTTCAGCCGCGATGCCTCCCTCACATACGACATCGCGGCCCGCCTCAGTTGCGATGTCGCCCAAGCGGCACCGCAACCTACTTGTTGGCCGCTACGTCGTCGGCTTACAGGCAAAAGCCCTGACGAGCGGCCCCTCCTCGGGTTCCTCTTCGCTTCACCGTGGGTGACCAAGCCACGGCTACTGAGCCCCCCCGCCTCGACAATGCGGGAACCCACCGGGGGGGAACCTAACCTAACCTAACCTAACCTAACCAGTCTGGCTTCAACCGCCGCCCCGACCGCCACGAAAAAACCGCGCTCCGCAAGCTAAAATCGCTAAAAGTAGCAAAAAGTGCTCAAAGTTATAAGTGTTATACATCAAAACACGCGCAATCGCGAGGCGATCACGGTCGTGAAAAAAGTTTTGTGATAAGTGAAAGCTAGTGAAAGTTATCACCAAAAAAGTGAATTTTCTGGAACACTTAACATAAAATGTCAAATATCTCCAAAACTAAAGCGGCGACACAGTGATTTTAAATTACCATCAGTGCGGCCTCCCCTAGACCTACAATCCCGAGAAAGTCCCAGATTTTTCCCGTGCAGACGCGCGGAAATAAAAGGGAAAATATCAATCCACGAGGCGTGGTCCCGGTTTGGAGGCATAAAGTTATCCCTGACCACTATCCAGCACCACTGACAACACCCCGAAAAGGCAAAAGAGGAGAGGACCCTAGAGGTATTTTGAAAGTCAAATTTATGTTAGGGAATACCAGTTTATTGACAGTACAAACTTAATGTGCGGCCGTGAAAAAATTAGGGTAATTTTCTGACCACAATAAATGAAAACTATCAGTGACAACCTAGGCTGAAACTTCTAGGGAAGATAGCTGGGACGTCCCCAAACCCGTGTAAGAAGAAAGAAAAATTTTTTGGATTTAAATTTAGCATCTATTAAAACTTTAGTGAACTATAGTAAAATTTCCGGCCGCAAAACAAATTGTTTCCTTCGGTCTGTAAGGAAAAAATATTTACGTAATAGTTTTTGTTTAATTAATTTTTGTTTTATGTAATTTTTAATTTATCTTATAATAGTTTGTCAAAAGTGTTTGCCCCAAATTTACCCTAATCAAGTAAAAAAAAAAAAAAAAAAAAAAAAAAAAAAAAAAAAAAAAAAAAAAAAAAAAAAAAAAAAAAAAATTTTTGTCGCCAACCGGGAATTGAACCTGGGTCCTAAGAAAATCTTAAAACGCCGATATCTCGGAAACGGAGCGAGTTAGCCCATTTTTGACACCACCTGCCTATGTATATATACAGCAACCCTCTCCTAACCACCCTTTTTCGAACCCCCCTATTTCTTTATATTAATTAATTAAATCCCCCCCCCCGTCCCCACCTCGCTTCCTACTAGCATGTTCTGTAGGTATTCATTATTATCTATACTGTTGTTTTAATGTATATGTTATAACCCCTCAAGTACACCCAAGCCCCCCCCCCCCCCAAACATATTCCATTTCCCTCCCCTCTGCGCTCACCTGTAATAGACTTTATATGTTCTATTGTGCAGCAGCAATCCCCTAGTCACCTACTTCCTATCCCTGAATTTGTTGACTCCCAAATATCTCGGAAACGGTTGGGAATATCAAAATTCTGAGCAAAATTTCCCCCCCCCTACAACCCCCCTCCCAACTAGAACCTATACTTCGATAAGACCCCTAGACCCCCTTTTTGACCCCCTTCGTTACGACCTCAAGAACTGATTAGTACTATAATAAACATTATATCCCTATAGTCTACTTACATTTATATTCTGCCCCCCCCCCCTCCCCCGTGACCCCCGTGACCCCCGTGATACCCTGTGACCCGTGGGATCCGTCAGGACCCCTTTTCTGACCGCCCCTGGCGACCCCCTAGAACCCTCCAGAATCTTTTATACCACCAATTTAACTCCCCCCCCCCTTCCCCCCTCAGGGCTTCCTCACCCCCCCGCAATCTAACTTCGGCCCCGTTGGAGCTAGGAAGTCGAGATTGGGCTCGTTTGAAAGGGCGCAAAACGCTACTTAAGTTGGCCCCTACAGAATCCGAATTTGGCACCCAAGAACCACTCTAGCGATAAACTTAAAAATAGGTTTTGATATTGTAAACTGACATTAGGGTCTCAATAGACCCCTATTATATAACCCACAACCTAGAAACTCCTAGGGCCCTTGTGCGGTCTTTTATTTGTACTTAGCACTCTTTTATTTCTTTTTATTTCTTTTTATTTTATTTTACATTACTTTAACGTCCCTATTGACGCTTTTAATATAGATATTGATTGACGCATACCTTCCAACATGTTCGGCTTTAGAACACCCTTAAAGGCGACCGGTGGCGAGAAGTCTCCGTCAGGACCTGAAGCAGTTGCCCCTCCAAACGTAAGACGTAGCATAGGAGAGTGGGAAGCTACAAACATCAGCCCCACTCCCCATACAACGGAAAAGACGTCGCAGGCCGGCCCTGCGAAAACCAAAATAAAGCCTGCCTTGACGCAGGAGAGTAAAGCTACGACTGCGACCACAGCGAGGAAATCCGTTGAAACGGGCTCACCGTCAAAGGTCAAATATGCAGACCGAACTGCGGAGGCTAAAGCCTGTCTAACAAAGGCAAAGCTTCACCTAAGCAGCACAAGGAACACCAAGAGGGAGATTATAACCGGTATCTCCGAAGCCACAGAACGACTTTATCAATTGATAAAAGAAGCTGAAACGGAGCTAAAAGTGGCAAAGACGCGTAGTTCCAAGGAAGGGCTGGCACAGACAGACAAAAAGTCGCCAGACACAGAAACAATTTCTCCTGAGGGAATTGACACGAATATGATTCTTCACACGATGGAACAACATTCAAAGCTCCTAGCAGAAAATAATAAGAAAATAGAGGAGCTCAAGGAGAAAATAGATCACAAAAACGAATTCTTGGATAGGGGTACCTATGCGAGTGTGGCCGCAACTCAGTCCGTGAACTCACTGCCACGGCGCAGTACACTACACTCTGTGGTGGTCACATCCAAGAACGAAATCGAAACGGGCGACGAAGTCCTTAGCAGAATAAGGGAAGCGGTAAATGCGAAAGACGGGTGGATAAAGGTGGAAAAGGTGAGGAAAGCCAAAGACAGGAAAATAATAATAGGTCTGGAAACCGAAGAGGAAAGAAGCAAGATCAAGACCCGACTTCAAAAAGAAGGAATCGACCTAACTGTCGAGGAAGTCAAAAACAAGGACCCACTTTTGATTTTGAAGAATGTTCTAGTCGTGAATACCGACGAAGATATCATCAAAGCGCTTAAAAATCAAAACAAGAGTGTTTTTGACGGCCTCGACAGTGGCGAAGACAGGGTGGAGATAAGGTACAGGAGAAGGACACGTAACCCCCATATTGGCCATGTCATCATCAGCGTCTCGCCCACCATCTGGCGACGGGCTATAGAGATCGGGACCGTGCACATCGACCTCCAACGCATAAAGGTCGAAGACCAGACCCCGTTGGTCCAGTGCACTCGCTGCCTAGGGTTCGGACACGGTAAGCGGTTTTGTAAAGAGCCTGCAGACTTATGCAGCCACTGCGGCGGTCCCCATATGAGACCAGAGTGCCCGGACTGGCTCTCAGGCTCACCACCCGCATGCCGAAATTGCACGAGGTCTAAAATGGAACACGGCGCGCAACACAATGCGTTCAGCCACGACTGCCCTGTACGAAAGAAATGGGATGACGTGGCCAGATCGACGGTGGCGTACTGCTAAGGGCACCCGAAGCAACCCAAACCTATATAGATTAGTACAAGCCAACCTCCAGCGGAAAAAACTCGCAACAGACGAGCTCCTATTGGAAGCCGCAAATCGCGGAGTTGCCATTGCTCTCCTTCAGGAACCATATGTGGGAGGGGCTAAGAAAATGAGGAACTACAGGGGTGTTCGGATCTTCCAGAACACTGACGCTGGGGATGGCACTGTTAAGGCCGCAATAGCGGTCTTCGACCAAGACCTCATAGTCACACAATGCCCAAAACTCACCACGAACAACATCACCGTGGTGGGGATCCAGACCAGTGCCTGGAGGATCAACCTGGTCTCCTTTTATTTCGAGCCAGACCAGCCAATAGGACCGTACTTAGAGCACCTCAAACACATTGAGGAAGAAGTAGGCTCCAAAATGTGGGTCCTTGGAGGAGACGCAAACGCAAAAAGCACCTGGTGGGGAAGCTTGACCATCGACTGTAGGGGCGAAGAAGTGTCTGGGGTTCTCGACGAGCTGAGTCTCAACATACTCAACAGAGGGGAAATTCCGACTTTCGACACGATCAGGGGGGGAAAACGCTACTGCAGCCACGTTGACATCACGGCATGCTCAACCGATATTCTGGACCTGGTAGACGACTGGAGGGTAGACGAGGGCCTCACGAGCTCGGATCACAACGGCATTGTTTTTAACATCAAACTAAAAAGGTCTAAAGGCATAAAAATCAATAGAACAACTAGAATTTTCAATACAAAAAAGGCAAATTGGCCTGAGTTTCGTGAGAAACTCAGCCAATTAATGCAAGAGAATAAAATTAATAAATCTGAAATAGAAAAATTAAATACAGTCGATCAATTTAATACAATTATACAAAAATACACTCAAGCAATAAGAGACGCATGCACTTCATCAATGCCTATAAAGAAGAATAATGAAGTACTCACCTTGCCGTGGTGGTCCGAGAAACTCGAGAGGATGAAGCAGGAAGTCGCTACCAGGAAACGCAGAGTTAGGTGTGCAGCACCAGTCCGAAGGTCGAAAGTCGTCGAAGAGTACCTGAAACAGAAAGTTGAGTATGAAGCAGAAGCAGCCAAAGATATTATCGAGAGCTGGAAGAACTTTTGCGCCAAGCAGGACCGAGAGGGAGTTTGGGAAGGGATTTACCGGGTAATAGGAAGGACCAAGGGAAGGGGAGAGGACCAACCGCTAGTAAAGGACGGGACGGTACTAAACACGAAAGGTTCAGTCGAATTACTGGCCAACACTTTCTACCCAGAAGACCATAAGGACAGTGACAGCACATCCCACCGCCTTATCAGAGAGAGGGCCGAGGCTGTGAATGCTGGAGACCAAGGTAACTCTTGCGATCCACCACTCACGATGTCTGAACTGATGGCGGCGTGCAGGTCTTTCAACGCCAAAAAAGCTCCAGGAGCGGACGGCTTCACCGCCGATATTTGCTGTCGAGCTATCGAAGGCGCCCCTGAAGTAACCCTTGCTCTCCTAAACGGCTGCCTGAGGTGCCATCACTTCCCTGAAGTTTGGAAGGAAGCGGTTGTAATCGTTTTAAAGAAACCCGGAAAGGATGACTATAGCAACCCAAAGGCGTACAGACCCATCGGCCTTTTGCCAATACTAGGCAAAATATACGAGAAGATGTTGGTGGCCCGCCTCAAGTTCCATTTGATTCCAAGGATGAGTACTCGCCAGTACGGATTCATGCCCCAGAGGAGCACGGAGGACTCCCTTTATACACTAATGCGGCACATACGCAGCAAGCTGGAGCTTAAGAAAATAGTAGTCGCCGTATCTTTGGACATAGAGGGAGCTTTCGACAGTGCCTGGTGGCCAGCCATAAGAGTCCGTCTGGCTGAGGAAGAGTGTCCAATTGGCTTGAGGAGGGTCATCGACAGCTACCTCGAGAATCGAAGGGTCAAGGTCAGGTACGCAGGTGAAGAGTTCGACAAGGCCACAAGTAAGGGTTGTGTCCAGGGCTCTATAGGAGGGCCAGTATTCTGGAATCTTTTGTTGGACCCGCTACTAAAGAGCCTAGAAGCCAGAGGTGACTATTGCCAGGCCTTTGCTGACGATGTTGTGCTGATCTTTAATGGTGACACATCGCTGGAGATCGAGGGACGTGCCAATGCCGCTCTCGAACATGTTCGGGCGTGGGGAGTACAAAACAAACTTAAGTTTGCCCCGCACAAAACCAATGCAATGGTTATCACTCGTAAATTAAAATACGACAACCCACGCCTGAGCATGGGCGGGATCGACATTGTCACGACCAACGAAATCAAAATCCTGGGTGTCACCATTGACGAAAAGCTGACTTTTAACTCACACGTCGCAAAGGTGTGCAGGAAGGCGATAGAAATCCATAAGCAATTAACTAGGGCGGCAAAGACTAGCTGGGGACTTCACCCCGAAGTCATAAGGATAATATATGTGGCTACCGTGGAACCGGTCATCCTGTACGCAGCCAGTGTATGGGCCCCGGCTGTAGGGAAGCGGGGCGTCATGAAGCAGTTGGGAGCAGTTCAGCGCGGCATTGCGCAAAAGCTGTGTAAGGCATACCGGACGGTCTCTTTAAACTCTGCGCTAGTGCTGGCTGGGATACTACCTCTCGACCTCCGCGTCCGCGAGGCAGCATCGTTATACGAAGCTAAGAGGGGGGTGCCTCAGCCAGCACTTGGAGACAGGAGCGTCGAGCAGGCAGCCTCGGCAATGGAAGCCCCGCACCCCGCGGAGCGCGCTGAGCTGGAAATCGTAGGCCTGGTAAACGATGAACAACTTGATGCCCAGAACGAACTTGAGGTTCGTATCTTTACGGATGGGAGCAAGATTAGAGGCAAGGTCGGAGCAGCACTCTCCATGTGGAGCGGTGATGCCGAGACCAAAACCATCAAGCTTGCTCTCCCGCATTACTCCACCGTTTGCCAGGCTGAGCTTCTGGCAATATGTGTTGCAACCAGGGAGATACTTAAAAACAAAGCGCAAACGTTTGGAATTTTCAGTGACTCTATGGCGGCTCTCCAAACCATACAAAATCACGACCGACACCATCCACTGGCAGTAGAGACAAGATCCAACATCAGAACTCTTTCTATCCAAAACAAGGCCGTCACCTTGTTTTGGATCAAAGCTCATGCGGGGTTGGAAGGGAATGAGAGGGCCGATGAATTAGCCAAGAGAGCCGCTGAAGGTTCCAAACGGAAGCCTGATTATGACTTGTGCCCTGTTTCGTACGTCAAGCGATGTATCCGTACGGAAACACTGGAGGAGTGGAACCGGAGATACAGATCCGGAGAAACTGCTTCAGTGACCAAATTGTTTTTCCCGGACGCGGTGGCTGCTTACAGGATAATCAGGAAGTGCAAAATCGACAACGTGGCCACACAAATCATGACGGGGCACGGTGGGTTCTCAGCATACTTGAACCGTTTCAAGTGTAAGGAGAGCCCATCGTGCATCTGCGACCCCGAAATTGACGAAACGGTGCCACATATATTGTTCAGTTGTCCCGTCTTTGACAGAGAAAGACTAGAGGTTGAGCACATATTGAACACAAAACTTGATGCTGAAAATATGTGGCAAATAATGGCGGGCAAAAATAGAGAGATCTTATTGAAATACTGCATAAAGATATGTGAAAAGGTTATAAAAAGAAATAAAAGTGCATAAGAAAAAATGTTTACATAATATTATGGCAATATTAATGTCAAGCATCGAACAATTAGAATATAAAATAGTTAAGTGTAAATGTAAATAAATAAGAAACAAATACTCGATTTGCCCAAAACTGAAACAGTAATATACAATGAAAATTATTATTAAAGCAAATATAAAGTAGACGTAAGAAACATGTACTAGTAATAAATATAGACAGTTAAGATGGTTGTATAAAATGAAAATCCACATCCTGGTATAAATAAATAATAGAAATAAGCATAAAATAAGTACAAATGTATGTGCAAGAGCATAAATAACAGTGCTCCGCCTCAGTAAGATAAGTATAAGTTTAGAAATAAGAAACTGTAAAATAATAAAACACTAGGCTAGAAATAATTGTACATAAGACATAAGTAACTTTAAGTCATATAATAAATAACTGCCTACCCACTCTTTGTAACACCCGGTTATGATAAATAAAAAACAAGAAAAATTAGACAGAAAGAGACGATAGTTGGGAATCCCACCCATAATAGACACGAATGAGGATGAATGCAAGAAAGATATAGTATGAGGAATAAAAGTACGAGAGGCACAAATGTGAGAAATGGCACGAAAGTAAAACTAGACAGGCATAGGCTCCGATAATGTTGGAGGTAGAAGTATAAAAAAAAAAAAAAAAAAAAAAAAAAAAAAAAAAAAAAAAAAAAAAAAAAAAAAAAAAAAAAAACCTGAGCGAACCACTAAGCGACAGACTCGATGCGCAGATGGTAGAAATTAAAGAACTGAAGGAGGTATCAAAGATGCAAGCTGAGAAGGTAGAAGCCCAAATGCTAAGCATTGGGACGTACGCGCAAGTCGCAGCGATGCCGCCTCAGCCATCGGCTAGGAAAAACATGCACTCGATAATAGTATCATCACCACACGAGGGTGATACATCAGAGACTGTAGTCGATAAAATCCGAGCGACTGTCGATGCAAAGAGCACTGGACTAAGGATAGACCATCTGCGTAGAGCAAAGAACCAGTCGGTGGTCATAAGCTGCTCCGAAAAGGAAGAACTAAGAAAAGTATCGGCAAAGCTTCAAAACTCCACAGGGGATCTGAAAGTTGAGGAGGCCATCAACAAAAACCCGCTCGTGGTCGTCAGGGACGTAATGAATTACATAACTGACGACGACTTGATGACGGCGATAAGATCTCAGAATGGACACCTCCTGGAGGGAGTCGAAATCGGCGAGGGTGACATCCGGGTCATGTACAGGCGAAGGGCGAGGAACCCGCTGACAGGTCACGTGGTGTTGCGCGTCAAGCCAGTGATTTGGCAGCGGCTGACCTCGGCGGGCCGAATCCACGTGGACCTGCAGAGGGTGGTTGTAAGAGACCAGAGCCCGCTGATCCAGTGCACAAAGTGTCTCGGATACGGGCACAGCAGAAAATACTGCACAGAACCAGCAGTCCTTTGCAGCCACTGTGGTGAACCGCATACCAGAGCAGAGTGTCCTGGGTTCACCCTCAATGAACAGCCGAAGTGCAGAAACTGCAGCCAGAATAAGAAGGACGCAGCACATAACGCTTTTGATAGTGAATGTCCTACAAGGAAAAAATGGGATGCACTGGCCAGGTCGGCAGTATCATACTGCTAAAGTTGTGGCGGGGGCAGGAGCAAACAACAACAATGTTAGGTATGATGTAGTGCAGGCGAACCTCCAAAAGAAAAAACTGGCCACTGAGGAACTCATTCTCGAAGCCGGGCGCAGAAAAATTAGGTACGCTCTTGTACAAGAACCCTATGTAGGAGCAAAGGGTGAAATGAAGACCTACCCCGGGACTAGAATGGTTCAAGCAACAAAATCTAGAAACAAAGATATCAAAGCCGCTATAGTCATTTTCGACAGTGGAGTGGACGTAGTGGTGTGCCCGACACTGACAAACGAGAACATAGCGGTTGCGAGGCTGACGGTGGAGGACACCACCACCGTGGTAGCGTCCGTCTACTTCGAGGACTATCTCGAAATTGAACCATACCTCGACCAGCTGAGGGAAATAGTCACAAGGACAGAAGGGGCTAAATTTCTGGTGGGGGGAGATGTGAACGCGTGGAGTACATGGTGGGGGAGCGAGAGAGAGGACGAAAGGGGAAGACTCCTATCTGGAACCCTAGACGAACTCAACCTCCATGTACTCAACTGCGGGAACATCCCAACATTTGACACCATTCGAGGGGGGAAGCGATTCAAGAGCACAGTAGACATCACGGCCTGTTCAGACGACATGCTTCAACACGTGGAAGAATGGAAAGTAGACACGGATATGACGAGTTCGGACCACAATGCTATAACACTTAAAATCACGACAAAGAAAGAAATTGGGAATAAAATTAAATATAGCAACACTAGAGTATATAACACTAAAAAAGCAGACTGGGAAAGTTTTCGGGAAAAATTTACAAAATTATTGCGGGAAAATAAAATTGATAGAACATACATAGATAATATAAACAGTTCAGAAGAGCTAGAAAAATGTACAGAGAATTTAACAAAAATTATTACAGAAACTTGCGAAAAAACAGTACCTAAAATAAAGAAAATAGATAAAATATACTTACCATGGTGGAACGAAGAACTCGATCAGCTTAAAAACTCCATGTGCACGAAGAAGCGGAGAATCCGTTGCGCAGCTCCATGTCGTCGGGAATGGGTCGTGATGGAGTACCTGAAAACAAAGGAAGATTATGAGAATAAAGCACGAAAGGCACAAACTGAAAGCTGGAAGGGCTTTTGCGGAAGGCAGGACAAGGAGAGCGTCTGGGACGGTATTTATAGAGTAATACTAAAGACTAAAAAGAGGCACGAAGACCTGCCAATGGTCCAGGATGGTGAGGCATTAGACCCAGATGAGTCCGCCAGGGTCCTGGCAGAGACCTTCTTCCCTGATGACGAAGAAAAGGAAGACAACCCCGAACACGCCGAAATAAGAGAAGCAGCGGTACGCTCGGAGGAAGGCAAACCAGAGGACAAAATGGATCCACCCTTCACTCTTGCCGAACTTAGGTATGCATCAGGGAGTTTTAATCCAAAGAAGGCGCCGGGCCCTGACGGATTCACTGCTGATATCTGTGAGGCCGTCATTAGTAACAACGAACAAGTGTTTTTGGCCATAACAAACAAATGCCTCGAACTGTCCTGCTTTCCGGAGAAGTGGAAAGAGGCAACGGTCGTCGTATTAAGAAAACCTGGAAAGGATAATTATACCCATCCAAAATCTTACCGACCAATTGGACTCCTGCCTATTCTCGGAAAAATACTGGAGAAGATGCTCGTTCGGAGATTGAGGTGGCATTTGCTTCCCCAAATGAACCCACGGCAATACGGTTTTGTGCCGCAGCGAAGTACGGAGGACGCGCTGTACGACATGAAGCAACATATAGACCTGAAGTTGAGGGAAAAGAACTTGGTAGTAGTTGTCTCACTGGACATAGAGGGGGCGTTTGACAGTGCTTGGTGGCCAGCAATAAAAAGTCGCCTGGCGGAGAAACACTGTCCTCTAAACCTCCGAAAACTAGTGGGAAACTACTTAGAGAACAGAAGGGTTGCAGTGAGATATGCCGGAGCTGAATATAAGAAGACGACTTCGAAAGGATGCGTACAAGGATCGATCGCAGGGCCCACGTTCTGGAATCTCCTTCTAAACCCGCTGCTAGACGAACTAGAGGACAAGAACACATACTGCCAGGCGTTTGCAGACGACGTGGTCCTTATATTTTCCGGTAAAACAGCTTTGGATCTGGAGATTGAGGCCAATGCCAGCCTCGCACATGTGCGGCAGTGGGGTGTTCGAAACAAACTAAAGTTTGCACCACATAAAACTAACGCTATGCTGCTTACTAAGAAACTAAAATTCGACACACCACGGCTGCACATGGGCGGTGTCGACATTGTGCTTGTTGAGGAGATCAAGCTGCTGGGAATAATAATAGACCGGAAGATGACCTTCCGGAGCCACGTAACATACGTCTGTAAAAAAGCTATTAACATCTTTAGGCAGCTGTCCAGCGCAGCAAAGGTAACCTGGGGACTAAACCCGGAAGTAATAAGAATTATTTACACTGCGGTAGTGGAACCGGTTATCCTATACGCAGCTAGCGTTTGGGCCAAAGCGGCGGATAAGATATACGTCCAAAACCAGCTCAACTCGGTTATGCGGGGCTTCGCACAAAAGATAAGCAAGTCATACAGGACGGTGTCATTGAACTCGGCTCTAATCCTGACAGGATTGCTGCCACTTGACCTGAGAGTCAAGGAAGCAGCATCCCTTTATGAGGCGAAGAGAGGGAAGCCTCAGCCAGTTCTTGGGGACCGTACTGTTGAGGAAAAAGCTAGTTTCCTGGTGAGGCCTCACCCAGCTAACGAAGAAGACCTCGACTTCCAATGCTTGGAAAGCGAAGCGGAAGTACAGCAGCGCATGAGGGACGGTGCAGTACAAATCTTTACAGACGGGAGTAAAATTGAAGGAAAAGTTGGTGCTGCCCTATCCTGGTGGAATAGGACAGCCGAAACAAAAAACAAGAAATTTAAGCTCGAGGAGTACTGTACCGTCTTTCAAGCGGAGCTGTACGCAATTTACAAAGCAACGGAGATGATCGCGCATAGTCTGGAAGAAGAATTTAGCATATTCAGCGACTCCAGGTCAACCCTGGAGCTATTGAGAAATAGTGACACCTGCAACCCTCTCGTGCTAGAGATCAAGAAGAATGTTAAACAACTAAAAAACTCTGGCAAAAACCTTCAACTCTATTGGGTAAAAGCTCACGCTGGCATAAAAGGGAACGAAAGAGCAGACGAACTGGCAAAAACAGCGGCGCTGAAAATCAAAAGAAGACCCGATTTTGACAAATGTCCCGTCTCATTTATCAAGCGAACCATCAGGAGCGCTTCGATTGATAAATGGGAACAGCGATATCAAAAAGAGACAAAAGCTAGCGTCACCAAAATCTTTTTCCCTTCAGCTACGCATGCCTACAGACTAAGCAGGAACATAGAAATCACATACCTGCACACACAACTCTTCACAGGCCACGGGGGCTTTTCCCAATACTTACACCGGTTTAAGAAGAAGGACTCACCTGCATGTAGTTGCGACCCAGTCAAGGAAGAGTCAATCCTGCATTTGATATCTGAGTGTCCAGTATTCGGGCTAGCCAGATTCAACCTGGAAAACGAAATAGATGATCAGATATGCAAAGAAAACATATGTCAAATAATGATAAATAATGAAAATCGTAATAAATTTTTGGATTTTTGTTTAGGTATAATAAAAACAGTAATAGATAGAAATAAAACATAGAGTAAGAAATTTAACACCGCAAATATAGTAAGCTATATTGTGCTAAGTGTTAAAATAAGTTAAAATTAAGAAAAATAAATAAATAAAAAAAAAAATAAAAAAAAATAAATTAGAAAGAAAAATAAATAAATATACAAATAATAATAATAAAACGCTTTGTTAACCATAGTAAAATAAGAATAGGAAATAAATTAATCTAAGGAAAAGAAACAATATTGTCTCAACTCTGTAGACCCAAACTGGAATTAACATAATGGGAATGTTGTATTGCCGACTGCAAGAAGAAATAAAATAAAGCAATGCTTCATATAAAAGACAAGAAGATATAAGCCTCCGACCGCAATATCGGAGAAAAACCGTGTCTTAGGGCAGGAGTGTGGTTTTAGCCGGTAAGAGTCCGGCACTGCCCAGACCGTCCCACCAGTGGGACAGTCTGGGCGTCCATGAGGATTTCCCACTCCTGCCAAAACAAAAAAAAAAAAAAAAAAAAAAAAAAAAAAAAAAAAAAAAAAACCTGAGCGAACCTAACCTGAGCGAACCTAACCTGAGCGAACCTAACCTGAGCGAACCTAACCTGAGCGAACCTAACCTGAGCGAACCTAACCTGAGCGAACCTAACCTGAGCGAACCTAACCTGAGCGAACCTAACCTGAGCGAACCTAACCTGAGCGAACCTAACCTGAGCGAACCTAACCTGAGCGAACCTTTAGGTTTCTTGAGGAAATGCGGCTGGTCTTTTCTCCATAGAATACCCATTTTTAAAGCAAAAAAAGTGCTAAAAATTACCGCTGTCAACAGAGACTGCGTAAAATCTTGGTAACTGAAGTTCTCTTTTCCCTCTTTACCCTTCCACCTCCCACCCCTCCACGTCTCCTCGTCTTCTCTTTTCATTTTCTTACTTCTTCTTCTTGTCTAGATCTTGTACTAATACTGAAAAAAAAAGGGACACAGTAGTAGTCCTTCTCATTCTATTCATATATTATATTAATATCCTATAAATTAGTACAATGTTGGAGGAGGCTCTTTTCTCCTCGTGATAGCTTAACTTCGAACTATGATTTTTTACTTAGGCTTTTTCAAAGTCTCTCCGACCGCATTTCTCTTTAAATAGCAGCAGGCTTAGCACGAGCACCGTTTTGTCGACGGAAGAGTAGACAAAGATGACGTTTCATGTAGACAGTACGACGGCAGCAAAGTGGAAAGAGTCAACTGCACATTTTTCACGAAATACATACTCTTTTACATAATTTGACTCAGAATTCTTTGTTTTGTCATAGGATTTTTACAAATTTTTTTTTTTACTGATATTAAGTCACATATTTAAAGACAACTACAACAATTACTCTGTGTCGAAGTACCGTATTTTAGAATAAAAAAAAATGTTGTAGTAATATTGGCCTTATCCACTTCTTTTGTAATGCCATATTAACTAAATGATGTAAAATAGGAGAAGATAGCTTTGTTCTTCTATTAATTATCACAGTTTTGCGTTCATAACGCTCCCCTCTAAAATCATGATTTTGTAGATAACCGTATATACTTTGTGGCCGTCGAGTAGACAGTTTAAAATCTCTTCACTACCTTCGTCAGTTAGTCAGTCAGTTGTCAGTGTGATTTTGACAGTTTGGGATAGAAAACTTTCTTCTGAAATAGTCAACTTAGAAAAGAACCAAGACAAAGACTGTTAGAAACGAAAGACAAAATGACAGATTTCAGAAGGATTTCTTCGGTGCGATGTCAAAAATGGAGAAACGAAATGTCACTTTGTAAAAGAGCTGTATCTATTCTTCGTAGAAATAGAAAGCGTCATGCTAAGCCTGCAGAAGGAGTGAGGTATAAGATAAAACCAGCGACGTCCAATAGCGCATATAACACTGAGCATCAGCAAGTTTGCCGTACTTCAAGACCAGTTTTTGGGGGCTGGGAGATGGCGTTATCCGTCCTTAGCTAACCTCAGTATAATGTCGCGTATAAGAATAGTCTGTAGCCAACTTCCGGTTTATGCTCAGTAAATAAAACAGTACAAAAAGAAATTTAAGAAATTAATACACGAACAGAATCAATCGACAAACTTCCGCAAATGTTTAGTATAAATTTGTTTCGTTATAAATAAAATATCTCTCCCCATCACTCGTCCGGGCCAAACTAAATTTCAAAATTAAAACTCGAACGGAATCCGATTCAATACACAAACCGCAACCTGCTGCTTTCACATTTGGTGACCATCTTTACATACCAAGACCCCTCTGTGGCTCGAAAAGCACGTTAAGCCGTTGGTCTTGGCTGTCATTCGTGGATCTTTGACAGTCGTTACGGGTAGTCAGAAGCCCGAAAGTCTGACAACCAGTCTTACTGTTTCCGAAACATAATTTAAAATGTTGTGAATCAAGGTCTTGTTTGGTAGCGGGAGTATGCCAATTCTTATATTCAAGGATGGGCGTAGCTCATGTAGAGGCTATTTATGTAGCCTTACCTTATATAGTGCTGGCTGGCTATAATTTAGCGCAGGTTCCATTCGATTATTCAAACAAGTGTCAAATATTTTATTTAAGTATTTTTGTTTAGATAAGTGTGTGCTAGCTTAGATTGGAATATGTTACGTTGTTCTAACAATATAAATTGGTTTTGTTTTGTTTCAAACGTCCCACGCTAGGAATTTCTCCTGTATTGTGAGTGTGTTCACAAACATTTAAACTCACATACACAAACAGACTACTTGTAAGTTATACAAATATTTGTTCCGTGCGGGAATCGAACCCGCGACACGCAGCGCAGCAGTCAACCGCTGAACCACTGCGCCAACCGCCAATTAAATTGCGCCAATTTAATTTAGCCCTATCGGTGATTAGTTTACTTTAAGGAGCTCTTCTAGTCCCTTGTCACCTTCGTTTCTATTCTAGTACCTACTAATCAATCGAATGAGTAGGTACTTAATAATTATCTTAAACTGTCTGCTTGACTGACACAAATACTTGTTTTTGTGAGGCAAAGAAAGGAAAGGCAAGCCAGATTAAAGCCAGACTAGTGTGAGCGAGACGGGGCGTTTGATCACATTGTAAAGCGTTTAGAGGCGAAATTGGCGCGTAGGTTTGGTAACAAAGCGCGCAATTTAAATTTTGTTCGTAAGATTATCTATGAATGATTGAGTTCAATGACTACGTATATCTGGCAATCTAGCCCAGTGTGCGCGGCAGATAAATTTCGCATTTCGAAATTTTATTATTCCTATGACATGAATGTTTGAGTTGATGTTCATTGTATGGTATTTTTTTTTTCTTTATATACATTTTTGGTTGACGTTCTTTCTAGTAAACCCTTCAAAGAACCCAAAACCTTTTTTTTTTCAGGATATCTTTCAAGAGAAATGAAACAGACACGAAAAAGAATTAAAAATTATATTTAATGACTCAGTACAACGACTTATATTACACAGCGATCAGTCGACGTTCGCCGCAGCTGCGGAGGGCGCGCTGCCGGGCACGCGCAGCACGTCGGCGGCGCGCAGGCGCGGGGTCGAGGGCTGGCGCAGCAGCCCGCACGTGTTGGTGGCGCCGCGCATGAGCACGTAGCCCTCCTCGCCCCACGCCTTCGACCACGAGTTCTTGACGATGAAGTAGGTCTCCCCTTTGTGCAGCGTCCAGCCCACGGCCAGCACGGCGTGGTTGCGGCTGTTGAGCCGGCTGTAACAATCGCTGCCGTCAGTTTACGGTACGTGCACTGAAACCAAATACCTGGGCATATTCTGGGACAAACAGCTGAATTGGGCAAAACATATCAACTACATTACTACGAAAGCCAGCATATGCCTGTGGCAATGCAAGCGTATGCTTGGCAAGAAATTGGGGGATTAGTCCCAAGGTCACTCACTGGCTATACACCACAGTCATCCGACCAATCATTACATACGGCTCACGAGTCTGGTGCCCCAGAACAGACCTGAGCACAGCACAGAGAGATCTCGAAAAACTGCAGCGGTTCGCGTGTGTGGCAATCACTAGCTGCATGAGAACTACACCCACTGCTGCCCTACAGGCTATGCTTGGACTGCCGCCCCTACACCCTGGCTGCCTTTAGGCTCCATATATCAGGTACTCTAAGCAGAGATTCTAGGGTCAAACACACACGTCTAAAAGAAGATGCGATCAAATGGCAGCCAATGATGGCGTCACCCTGCGACAAGGCCCCGAAACAATACTGCTCTCAAAAGCATTACAATATAGTGCTTAAAGAGGAGCAGTGCGACTACTCAGGCCCGAAGGAACTGAGAATTTACACTGATGGTTCAAACACCGACTGCGGAACTGGAGTCGGAGTCTTCTCACACGACCTCAACATAAAAATATCCAGACCGCTGGGTATGCTCAACACTGTCTACCAAGCGGAGTGTGTGGGCATAATACAAGCGGCTTATTCCATAGCAGCCAGGAGAGTTACGGATACTCGTATTCGCATACTCTCTGACAGCGCCTCAGTCCTTCAATCCCTAGGGAAGGAATGCATCACATCGAACCTAATGGGTCAATATCAACAATGTGCATTTTTTTTCAATTTTGGTGGCGAAATTTTTTCGTAACCGATGTCCCACAGGAGCGGCCCCAGACAGGCACAGGAGGGGTCTCTCCCTTTC
Organism: Globia sparganii; assembly: GCA_949316385.1. NCBI lineage: Eukaryota > Metazoa > Arthropoda > Insecta > Lepidoptera > Noctuidae > Globia > Globia sparganii. Next base: position 32,940 of record OX438665.1, read on the forward strand.
TCTTTTTCGTAGTATTTCAGCCTGTTCGGGATTGCTCTTTATTAATGCTCTTCTTTTTCTTTCTGCCATTCTCTTTTTAAGCAGCCTCTCTACGCTGGTCTATTTTGGCATTCTAACAAGCAACAAAATAAATATATATGAATGAGAAACTTGGTCATTAGTACCTATGCCACTCTTATAATAATAGGTTTTGCCAAATATATATTATATATAATATATTTATTTGTTTGCTAATCAAACTGTCTTGCAATGTAAAAACTGGCTATACAGGTACAAACGATACACATACAGTACATACCTAATACTTGGTGGCTTGTTTTCAATTTTGGTGGCGTGAAAACGCCACCAAAACCACCAAAATTGAGCCACCAAAATTGAAACCAGGCATAAAAAAAAAAACGAGTGTGCTTATGACCACACGACTGAAGTGAAACTTCTTTCGCTCCATCTGTATGTATATTTCATTTACTAGCTATAAGAGAAAGAGAGAAAGAAAATGTGCGCGCGCACTGCTCTCTCTTGCTCCTACACTGTGATACAGACAATAAGCCTGCAGTGTGCTTAGATATACGGAACGTATTTGGCTATGAGAGGAAGAGAGAAAGAAAATGTGCGCGCGCACTGCTGTCTCTTGCTTATATCCCCCACTTAACTTCCGTTCGCCTTGCCCGATCACACTTTTCGTAACGCTTACGTCACGCGTTCGCCAGCTTACTCCCCAAGTCAAGCGTGCGTAAAGAAGTTTCACTTCAAAATCTTTAAAAATAGGGGGTTTTAAGTAACAATTAAATTAATATCACTGATTAATGTGTAACCCAAAACACTACCTATAACGTGTAGCTTACTATTAAAACACTTTAAAATCAACAGAAAATTGATCCACCAAAAATTTAACAATTCTTGTCCCCCCGTGCCACCCAAGATGATACTTACGTTTTTGCGGGAAATCACAGCACTAATCACATACCTGTTACGCGCAAGTGGCGCACGACTGAGAGATGTGAAATAATAAAACGCGATTGATCGCACACGCACGAAGCTTCATGTTACATTATGTTGAATAAGTGCCACCAAAATTTTGATTTTTGCTTGGACAAACTTTGATCGAGTATCCTGTGCTTTTAAATTAGATTTTCTAATATGGTTTAATCGTTTTTAGATAATGTGTCTTATGCATATACTCATGAAATTGTTTATTTTTTATTATACATTAAATTGTTACTTTGGTGAGTGAAATTATATCAAAAAATGGAGCTGGGGCAAGCCACCTAAGTAGAATTTTACGGCGATTTTTTTTGCCCTGATTATTTATATACACTTATAAAAAAAAAGAATGTGGCCCTAATTGAACCAAGTTACGTAGTTCACTATAAAAAAAAAATAGAAAAATCCTATCATATAACACCTTGATTCTCAACGTGGACACGTAAAATTTGCTGCGGCGATATTGACCCTAATACTAGAATGTCACAATGCGCTTGAACAGCTAACTGTTCTGAACCGCAATATAGTTACGCTACAATGGATAAAAGGACACAGTGGATCGCTAGGTAACGACGCAGCTGACGAACTGGCCAGAAGAGCATCCAGTACCTCAGTTCGTGGACCGGAACCTGTCGTGCCCAAGGAAGCTATGCCATCATTAGATGGCAGGCTAACCAGGCGCTTAATGCGACTGGACAGGAAAGGCTTGCGCCTGGTGACGGGGACCATCACGGGACACTGCTCGCTAAATAAACACTTCCACACCATAGGAATAACGGACAGTCCCCTGTGCAGAGCATGCATGGAGGCTGATGAAACTGTTGCGCATGTGCTCTTTGAGTGCACAGGCGTCACCCAGATTAGATCAGAAACCCTCGGGACACCCAGATCGTACACAGATGTTCTCAACAAACCAGGAGATCTAATCAGCTTCTGGAGGGAGGTGGGCTGGTTGGAATAATCACCGACGGCCGCCATGGCCCACGCACAATGGTCCAACTGAAGGACTAAGTGCGGAAACCAAACCCATAACATAGAACATCTGTGACCACGTGACGCTCCAGTACAGCATGTCGTCTACACAATAAGTATCAAAAGTTGCGGAACAGCTCTGACTACACAATACATTAGCTAGTCATAAAATAGTATAGGTACTGACCAGCGGGCATCGTGGTAATAACCCTTACTGTAGGTCTCGAAACTGGAGGCTGCGGCGTCGATAGTCACGACGGTGGGCCCGTACCTCCTGATCGCCACCTGCCACAGACGCACGGGAGTTAGTCTCGCGCCACACACGTGACACACGTCAGGCCGGCCTAGGGGCGGGCGGTACCTTGAGCGCCAGGATGTTGTTTGCGGTGACGTTGAGGTGCCCGCTGATACGCGTCACGGCCGGCACGCTATCCGCTCGACATTGTAGCTCCTATACACACACGCGCACGCGTAAACGGAATATTATAATTTGAAAAAGTGTATATGAAAAGTTGATATTTGTTATTTTTGGTCAGTTATCGTACTTTGCCTTTGTAGGGTGTATACTCGTCGAGCGCGGGCAGTCCTCGGTCTTGTATGTAGTTGTAGGCATAGCTCGGCCACGTCCCCTTACATCCGTTGCCCCCGTACCTGTAACACCACAGATGTCAGCACATACATGTCAGCCGCTGGCGTCGCGTGCCGCACGAGTGTGAGCGTGTGTGTACTGACGGTTGCGCGCAGTCCACGAGCGCCTGCTCGCTGAGCGCCACGAGGCGGCCGGTCTCCACGAACAGCGCGCCCTCCACGGCGCCCACCGTCGCGAACGCCCAGCACGAGCTGCACAAGTTCTGATCTGCGGGCGACAACACGCGTCAGTAGGCGCCGTGCCCTCGCTGCAGCACGAGAGGGCGGCGCCACACTCACTGCGCACGGGCGTGACGGCGCCGCGCTGGCGCCAGTCGAAGCGCGGCGGCAGGCGGCCGCGCAGCGCGTCCAGCTCGGCGCGCGAGTGCGGGAAGGGCGCGCCGGGCTCGCCGGCCGCCGGCTCCGCGCCCCGCAGCACGCCGCGCTCCGCCTTCAGCCGGTCCGACATGAAGTTGTTCTGCAGCTCGAAGGACGCGCCCTGCCGGTTGCCCGACGCCATGTGTCGCGAGCTCTGTATCAAGATATTCTTGCGGACCGCCTCTTCCACGTCATCGGCGTACGTGCGGCCGAATTTTTGTTTATACCTGCGCGAATAGTTTTTTAGAAATTGAAAATAATGTCGGTAATGAACTGTTTATTTCATACTTAGTGGTTCAATTTCACTTTGGTACTTATTAAAGACCGGTAATTTAATTACCATTATTAAAATAAACGTAACTATTTAAAAATACAACTCGCTTAATGCTTCTCCGTTTTGCGTTTTGTGTAACAAGTGCCTAACAAAGGTATTTCCCTGTGGTGACATTATCGTTTCCCAAGTAGGTATAATGAGTACAAAGACACTCACTTGTCTATTTCCGAGTCATACCGCGGGTCGCGGCGCAGCATGGTGAACTCGCGTAGTGGTTCCACGCTCTCCATCCGATTGGTTCTTTCAACTTGTTCACATGCGTCAGCTTAAATACAACAAAACACTTGTGTGTATTACAACAGTTCATGTAATATACCAATTACACATTTATAGCAATATCACCTAGGAAGCTATCTCGTTTGCGCAAGCTGACGTACCGATGTCAAGATGGAACATGGAGGAGTCATGAGGGCGCGCCTGCACCTCGTCGAACTGGTGCACGTAGCCGTCGGAGTCGGCGCCCAGCACCGAGCTGTCCACGCGCACCGAGTACCTGCGGCAGACAGCGTCGGTCGTGAGCACTGGAGGCGATGCACCGTCAGTGAGCGTCGCGAGCGATAGTCACCAGTGCGGCGTGACGGTGTGGTTGTCGGCGGAGCGCGAGACCAGCAGCTCGTGGCGGAAGGTCAGCGCCTCGCCGCGCGCGCCGCCCAGCTCGCCGCTGTGGCCCGACAGCGTGTGGCTCCAGCGCTCGGCGCGCTCGGCGCCGCGCACCACGTACCCTGCGGGCACACGCGTCAGCACACCGGCACAAGGGGCGACAGGGGTACACTACGTAGATGTGGATACGTATGTAAGCCACGCTAAAACTAGTCACAACAGGATTGTAAAACTATTGTTTTGAATATGCAAACCATATTTTTCGAGTACTCTTCTTGTCATAGATAACATTCTTTGCGTTACATAGGGACGTAATCCTGTCTGGATTCGAATGAACATTTATCTTTGTAAATAGTCACCGCCGAAGGAGAAGGCCTGCAGGTCGGGCAGCGCCGGCAGAGCGCGCTCGGCCAGCGTCACGCGGCGCGGCGCCGTCACCACGCAGCGCCGCACGTCCGTCTCCGCCGTGCGGTCCACGCGGATCTGGAACATTGTTGACGACTTGCTACAGCATGACCGATACTTCAATAATGAACTGGTTTTTTTTAACAGACTTCAAAAAAGTATGAGGTTTTCAATTCGGTTGTTTTTTAAAGTGAAACATTTATTACATCGTCTCAAACTTTTTCGTCTGTGTGTTGCATGTCGCGTGACGGTCGGCCGCGGAGTAGGGATAAAGTGATATTTTTAGTTAAATGTCTATAATATGAAAAAAAATTCACTTTTACCGTGGTTTCATAAAACCACACAGTCCTTTTTTATATTTGTTACCTCAGAACTCCGTTATTTAAAAGCCGACTTGCGAAATTATTTTTTTATTTGAAAAGATATATATTCAGATTGGTTCCATAGAAATTTCTTCAAAATCAGTTTAGTACCTACCTAGTTTGGTTTTTAAACCAAAATAACTGGTAAAAATTCAAGTAAACGAAATTGCGTCGTTAGCTTTCTTATGTCTTTTCAGTGGTGGCTTAGTTGAATTGTCATGAGATGCATTGTGGCTATAAGTGCCGTATCTTTTTACAATTAACCGGCTTCAAAAAGGAGGAGGTTCTCAATTCGAATATATGTTGATTTTTTTTAATGTTTGTTACGCGAATCTCCGGCAATTGTAAATCGATTTCAAAAATTATTTTTTGAATGGATAGTGTATGCTTCAGGGGTGGTCCCATATAAATTTTATTAACTTTGCTTGGGTAGTTTTTGAGTCAGCTTCAATAATACGTATTTTTGTCACAGTTAATATTGATCATGTGACTCCCTATCACATAGCAAGTAGTACAACTTAAAAGTGAAAAATTAAAAAATTCTTACAAAAAAAAAAAACAACCGACTTCTAAAAAAAAAAGTGGAAAATTACTTTAATTTCGGAAGTAGGTGGCAAACAACGAAAATGCGAACCCAACGACACCGACTAACAAACATTGTTTTCAATCGACTTAATACTCTGAAGTTTCTTATACTCTCGAATACTAAGTCGATTAAAAAAAATAAGGTAGGGTTCTTCCATTATTTATGGCTTATTTTGAGGTTAAGCAAGCCAATCAAAAAGCACAAATAGCAAAAATGAAGCAGCAACAGAGAGGTTTCCGTGGGTACCTGCACGCTCTGCAGGCGTCCGTCGCGCCGCACCATGCGGTACGTGGAGGTGGCGCCGCCGTGGAAGTCCACGCGCGCCGCGCCCGAGGCCGCGTCCCACCTGCACACGCCACGCGTCAGGCACACGAGCACTAACATTACGAGAGCACCACTGCATGGAAGAGGCTACTCTCATACTAACAACTAATCCATTACTGACGTTTTTACATAATCAGCCTGTTTTTTTACTCAACTACGCGACAGCAAAGACCTACATCTCCTCATTAGACTAGTGGTCGCAAGCGTTACTGCTAAGCATGAGGTCCTGGGTTCGATTCGTAAGTCGAGTAAAGTGTAGGTTTTTCCATCAGAGCTTTATTTAATTTCCGTGACTTTACATACCACATAGAGTATGTTTCGGTGTAGTCTGCGCGCGGCACGGTGAGGCGCGCGCGCAGGAACAGCGAGCTCTCGAAGCGCGGCGGGGGCGGCGGCGGCGCCCGCACGGCGGCCTCCGGCTCGGGCGCGCCCGCCGCCGCGCCGGCCTCCGAGCGGCGCCGCGTGCACTTGAGGCGCCGCCGCTCCCCGGTCGGCGCATCGCCCGCCGCGCTCTCCGCCTGCCACTCGTGCGGCGCCGGCCGAGCCGAACCGGCCTCTCTGAGCTCGTCGACGGTGTAGTCGTCGGTGCTGACGACGCCGACGGGGTCGATCACTATCGGAGGGAGTGTGGGGTCCTCCGGAACCTGTGCCCGGAACTGCTCTACCAGGAGTCCTGAGTTCTCTGCAAAATAGAAGAGATATTTAGCAACTACAATGTAATGGGAGAAAAAATTTTGGACACGCAAGAGGTGAAATAACAGTGCTCTGTATCTTTTATGTTAACCTGAAATACAGATTCAGAGACAGAGTCACTGCGGCGACACGCAGCAAGTGGTATGAGTACAGATGTCTCACCGACAGGCGGGAAGTTGGGCGCGTCCCTAGCTAGCCGCTCGTCGGTGACGGGGCGTCGCGGAGGGGGCGGTGCGGGGGGTGCTGCCGACGGCGCGGGGGGTGCCGCCGACGGCGCCGGACTGGGCTGCGGCGCTGGCAATGGGTAGTACGATGGCCCTGCGTTGCTAGTCGGATGTTGGTTGAACACTGGGATCTGGTTGTATGGCGGTGTGTTGTAGCCGGTGTTGTGCACGGGGCCGAAGGGTTCGCCGTAGGTGGGCACGGCGAGGTTGCGCAGCGGCGCCACATTGTCGCTCTGAGGCGCGGTTAGCGTGCACTCTGCAATAGTGACAAAGAGTGAGTGTGGAGCCGGCACGGTCGAGGGGCGCGTGTGTGGCGTGGCTATGGCGGGTACTCACGGGCAGGCTCGGCACGCGGCGCGGGCGCAGGCACGGGCACAGGCACGGGCACCACCAGCAACGTCAAGGAAGCGCGTCCGCTGTTATCACCTTCTGTATTTAAAAAAAAAACTGGTCAAGTGCGAGTCGGAAACGCGCAGCGAGGGTTTCCGTTCAAATCTGTAGGTATAGGTCCCAGAAAATGATTCACATAGCTAAAGGTATAGGATTTTGCAACTTTTGTTCTTCGTTAGATTATTCTACATCTCAATCTACCATATGGCGGAAACTGGAGTGGCTGAAGGGACACAAATATTCAACACAGTACCTACGTAGATAAACACAAACCTACTGATCTGCTTCTTAGTTTGACGCCGGACTTTGTGTCCCCGTGCGACCTGACTTTTGACATCAATAACTCTGAGCTTGATGTTGTTACTGTACCCATTCCTAAACCGGGACGAGACTCCCAAAGTTTATCGTCTTTTCGTCCTATTTCAATGATTTCATGCGTTTGTAAAGTTTTTCATAACATTTTAATGAACAGATTACAGTGGTTCATCGAAAAACATATGTTTTTATCAAATAACACTACAGGTTTTAGAAAATGTCGATCAACTATAGATAATTTATCCATTTTAGTGTCTCGCATTCAAATTGGCTTTTCTAAAAAAAACTTATAACGGTGGCTATTTTCAAACGACAACGCATATAACTATGTAGACATACAAGGTCTATTGAAAGTCATGCAACGAATTGGTGTATGGTCCAGGATTTGTAGTTCCATCTGAAACTTTCTCAAGCTTTCCCAACCTTAAAATGACAGTAGGTAATAACGTCATTACAGTCGTACGTCCGTTCGGGGATTGGCACAAGCGATCCATTTTTTTTTTTTTTTGGGAATGGCATCTCGCAGTTCAACCTGTAGGAGGTTGTCGACTGCTTAACCGGGCTTTCCTGTGGATGCCTAAGTTAAGGCGTCCAGCCAGGGCATAAAAACTAACTAAAAACTAAGCGACTCACGCTAAGGGCACCCCCCGTGGGGTTCGGACCTCGGCTTAGGGCGTCGCTGGAAGAGGGCAGCAAGGGACAGGCTGGATCGGTATTATTTAGGGACGAATTTAAAACTACAGACTCAGCAGCGCGGGCTGGCTCGAGCAAGGGTCGGGGTGGACTAGGTACGGGGCGTCGCGACGGGCCTCGACGGCGAGGACGATAGGACGGCTGTCTGGGCTTGTACTTGTTTAGAGTACTTGTTTTCTTACTACTCTCCTGTAAGAGGGTCGTAGCGTCGTCAGAGATGGTGAGAGTATGCCTCGGTCGGCGAATCCTACTTATGCGGGAAGGAGTGTATCGGGAGGCCGCCGCAATCAGGGGATTGGGGTGCTTAATGGCAGAATCAAAGAAGCGCTTGGAGAGGCGTTTCATGAACTGCTGAACGGTGGGGATTCTAACGGGGGCGAATCGACTATGTTTCGAAAAGAGAACCGCCTGACTCTTGTCAGGATTGACCTCGATTCTCCATTTCCGGAACCAAGCGCCTAGGACGTTTGCGGAAATCTGGAGAGTACGAGCGATGGAGTCCTGACAGCGACCCGTGTGATAAATGGCAGTGTCGTCGGCGAATAGAGCCAACTGTGCCTTTTTACACGTGGGAATGTCGCTGGTGAATAGGGTGAACAGGAGGGGGGAAATAACGGAACCCTGGGGGACTCCGGCACGGATGGGGTGAGGCAAGCGATCCATTGTCACTGTTATTTAATATATAGCAACCACGGACGTATGTCATAGCAGTGGGGACGTGTTTCTGTCGCAGTATGCGGACGATTTTGTGTTGTATACAACAAGATATATATGATATAATTTAATAAAAAAAATATAATAATAAATAATATAATATAATTTAATAAATTTAATTTGATTTAAATTATATATGATCATTGTATATATCACTGCAAGTGGTATTGATGTCTCATCGGCCCAACAACATTTACAACCCGCTTTAAATAAGATGACTAAACTCCTTTGGATCTTGAAATATCTCCGCTGAAAAGCATTGTCTGTATTTTTAAGAACGGGGTGGCAAGAGAGACAGTTACTATACAAATGAATGAGGTATCGCTGCCGGTGGTACACAATGTAAAATATTTGAGGGTTTGGCTTGACCGACCACTTAAGTGGGCTAAGCATATTAATGAGACTCGAGAAAAGGTGTTAAAATGTGTGAATATTTAAAAAAAACTATTTCTAAATCTGGATTTAGAAAGAGTTTTGGCTCGGTGTACCTCGAGTTTTCGGGGTACTCCGATTGTCTACAGCGCGCAGCGTGATCAAATCTATTTGTAAACTTATTTTTTGTGTGTAGTTAAAGAAGGATGCGCTAAAATGTGGCACGAACGCTTCGACCAGAGGTCACTGAGCAAGGGAATCTGGTATCGGTCGATCCAGCTAGCACTTTCTAGTTGTTCATGGTTTGACCAGGCTAATATGAGTCTCCCGGAAAATGTAACTGCTCTTCGACTTCGATCGGGACACATTCCAATGAACAGTTTTCATTTCTCTTGGGTAAAGTTGCGTCACCAAATTGTCCGGAGTGTCATTAGTGGACTAGCACTTCGCCCGCGATTTCGTCTGCGTGTGTTTCGTACTTTCCTCTAAAAATTTCTAAAATGTATGTTTATGATCTTCATAATTTATTTAGATAAGTATTCGTGCCAAGTTTCAAGTTTATTAACCAAAAAATTAATAAGATATTTCATATATCTACTAAACTATATCCCCGCTTTCACTCCCACAGGGGTGGAATTTCGAAAAATCGTTTGGGGTATGTTCATTACTTGACTCAAAGATTATTTATACAAATTTTCGAGTTAATCAAGCCACGCAGTAAAATCCTCCCTTGTAAAATAACTAATTACCCCTTTTCTCTCCGTTAGGGGTAGATTTTCGAAAAACCCTGATACACTTTATTCTTTATTTTTGGTCTTAAGTATAAATATTGAGTTTTGAGTTAATTGGACCGCGCGTTAAAATTCTGGCATACAAATTTTGACATCCCCCAATCCCCATTTAGGGTAGTATTGAAAAACAAAAAATACTAAAATTCATAATCATACTTACACAAGTATTCGTGCTAAGTTTCAAGTTTATTAACTCGAGGAATAAGATTTTTCATACAAACAAAATCCCCCTTTTCACCCCCTTAAAGATCGAATTTCCATAAACCCCTACTTAGTGCTCCCCTACATAATAAAAGGAAGCCGTGTGCGAAATTTCACGTTCCTAGTCCTTGTAGTTTCGGTTGTGCGTTGATATGTCAGTCAGTCAGTCAGTTTCTCCTTTTATATATATATTGAAGACACTTACCATATACTGATGGAGTGCGTTCGGAACGAGGCCGAAAGAGTGATAGTAATATGATCCAAGTCACTGGATGTTGGAAGGTGTAATAATAGTATTTTTGCGTTCCCATTGTCAAAGGATGCAACTCTTGGGTGGAATTTTGTAATGCCATCAGAAGGGAAAGTATTCTGAATACTGTTGATAGAAAATTTTACTCAAAGAAAACATTCCTGTTATTTTTGAATAAATAGAAAGAAAACTGCATTCCGTTGACCGTGTAACCCAACAGATAAAAAAAATCATTTGAAGCCTGTTGTATTGTATCGATGACAGTTACCTCGAATACATAACTAGCTTCTGCCTGCGACTTCGTTCGCGTGGAAGTCGTAAAATACACAATGCCTATACTAAAATAACAGCCACATTTTTTATAAAACTCCGCGTTGCTGGTACTTCGTTTTCTCTTAGTGTTCTTCCTGTTTTTTTTTTCTATTTCCTCGGTTGTCTCCCGTAGGAGCAAGGGGTGTGTGTGGTCGCAGTACTCACGCAGCGGCACTTGTATGGGGGTGGTCGGCGGGAACCAGCCGCCGCCGCCCGGCCACGCGCCGCCCGCGCCGCCCGCGCCGCCCGCGCCTCGCGTGTACTCTGCAGACATATTACAAGGAATATTATACGAAAGGACCGAATTAACTATCATACTTTTAAATGTTATTATGAAAGTTTTAGATAGTTTGACTAATTAGTCAAGAAACAACGTGGATATACAGTTTCCGCCATGAGCACCAGGAACTGATAGCTAGTTGTGAGTAACACCTGACACAGTTAGTAATAAGTAGTTCGCAGAAGTGGTGTAGTGTGTGACGCGCGGCGCGGACATCGTGCAGGCACGAGGAAGTGGTCGCAGACCTCGCCAGCTCGCCACTCGACCGCTCCACCGCGCTCCGCAGCCACCCGCGGCGCACGTCAGCGCTTTCACAATATGCTTGATTGTTTAAGGAGGAAGTAAATAAAGGTACCAGTCGAATTATTTGCGAACAGGTCCTTAAATTGAAATAGTGCTTCTACATGATAATGATAAAATGTAACTAGCTTGAAAGTGAGCGAAATCCAATATAATTTATGCTAGTAGTGCTCCAAACAAGCAAAAATGAATAAATGCTAACGATACTTGACAATCTGAAGAAAAATTCCACAAATGATACAGACTGGGAGCTGTCGTGGTTGTAGCAGTAGGAAGGAATTGTGAGCAGAGACTGACCGGCGATGAGGTTCCGCCAGTGGTCGCCGGTGCTGGCGAGTGAGCGCGGCGGCCGCGCAGGCGCCGGCCGCGGCGCCGACGTCGCCGCGTGCGCCACGCCTGCAACACACAGCCAGGGTCAGTCGTGAGGCGTGCGTCACGGAACATATAATACCTACTACAAACTGCACTGAGCCCCACTTGCTAACGGGGCAAACTTCGCACTGATACTCGACACAGCACCTACCTACACAAAATCAAATTGGTTGCTAATTTAATTTTATAATTTTATAACATAGATTTGAAGAGCAATGGTGGCCCAGTGGTAGCGGCCCCGGCTTACGAGTCGTAGGTTCGAACCCAGGCAGGCGCTTTACGTTGTTTAAAATTTCATCACCACTGCCCTCAAAACGGTGAAGGAAAACATCGTGAGGAAACCGGCATGTCCTAAAACCGAAACATTTGAAGACATGTGGCATCACCTACCAACCCGCACTGGACCCGCGTGGTGGATTACGGCCCACTCCCTCCCAGCGAGAGGACGCCTGTGTCCCAGCGCTGGGAACGTTATAGGCTGATTATATGACATTGATTTTACATTCTGTGATAACGTTAACTCACACACTACATTATTACTTGATCGTAGGATAATCATCTAATTCTACAATATTTGTATAAATGTGAGCACCATGAGGTATTTGTAGCCGGCAACTAGCTTTTTTTTTTTTTTTTTTTTTGTGGATGGGAAATCATCCAATGACCCCTCCCGCTCTGGGTGGAGCAGAAGGGAGTGTCAGACTCTTACTGACTAAAATCCACCCGTGTTCCTTCCTTAGCCCTTTGTGTTCCGGGGTAGCGGTAACCCTTTCGGACAATCCCGCTGCCCCGGCAGGAACTAGCTTAATTAGCCTTTCAGTTAACCTAGGCTTTAACGAAACGGCGCCGTCCAATACAACATTTAATGAACTGTCTGTCTGATGCATAGGCCATTTATATAATAGGGTGAAGATATGAAACTAAAGTTAAATGGGTAATCATTTTAACTTGTATACTTTTTTTTATTGTAATAATGTGTTCCGAACCGATCCCATTACGATTAGATATATATAAGTTACCGATATAACTGTCCCTGGCCAGATAGACAAAATTGATAATGGATGATCCCTGTTTAAGGCTCCGTGCATGAAAAAAAGGCCAGTTTTTGTCAATTTCTTATCTAATTGTTACAAAATTAGAAATAATTGAAACATTACTATAAAAGGACAGTTAGTTTGATCAAATAGTACAGTTTTCGTGGCGCTAAACTATTCGTGTCAGTCACGATTTCGCCTTTGATTTAATTAATGAAGATATTGTATCATCATAAGATTTTGATTTTATTCCCATGATAGCTGAAGACTATTGTGTGATTTTTCAATTTCTTGAAATGGTTCGCTACATCATAGGAAAAAACACGGACTGACGGGATTTTAAAAAAATGTTATGCCTACTTTATTGTTCTGCTATATTTTGTATCAAAATTGAAAAAATGATCCAGGCGCGTGCAAGTAGACTAAATAATAAAAGAATATAAAAGTCAAAATAATTTCTTTTTTAAAGATGATAATAACGTAATGGGGTCGCCGTCGGCAGGCGTTTATATTAATACGGTGTACGTACTTAGCAAGTGAACCGCTGTATAGCACAGATAAAACAGCTATTTTAGGTTCGTTTTTTATCTTTTGGTATTTCAATAATTTGTTCCTATCTTCTTAAAGAAATATGATGAAGGTGATTTTTAAATAATTAATGATATTTATTTTTGTAAATTGGTTAAACTACCCTTTTACGTCAAAAATAAAGTATGTTTCAAAACTAGATGAGTTCGTGGTATCTATCCGACTACTCTGAGAAGAAAGAACTAATTCAGGTTCCATACCTCAAAAGGAAATGCGGAACCCTTATAATCCCCGTACAGGTAGCAAGTTGAGATCAATATCAAATATGTACTAACGTCTGCGGTCACTTGGAAAGGTAAAAAGTCCAAGCTTCTAAGTCAACGTAAACAAGAGATAAGGTGATCATTTTCGTGACATATTTTAATAATTGCAGAACAGGTGAGGTACTGCGCAGCGAGTGGCGCACTTCAGAGCCGCCACAGTTTAAATCGGGCCGTGGTTCCCGTTCACTTAGCATCGTGGCCTCACACTATAAGGTTCATCCACACATATCAGGACCGTGCCCGGACGTGGACGAACTGTGCTCCGTCAGGGGTGAACAGAACTGGTTCACACACGAACGAACGTGTCTGGGCCGGCTACAGAGCTTCAGTGGCTGTCCGGTGTGTGCCTGATATGTGTGTCAGACCTCTGGTAAAGAAAAAAAAATGGTATATTTGTAGATAGGTAGGTATATCACACAAAAATAAATTAAGTCTGTTTTCGTGTAGCGTCCGTGTGATCGCGATTTTCTTCTAAACTACTTACTATCGAACCAAAATTTAATGTATTTTTAAATATTTTTTCTATTCATTAAAGAAATCAATAACATAAAAAATTTGAACTTCCGATAAAAACCGACTTCAAATAAAACACAACAAAGTAAAAAATAAATTTAATTTCGGAAGTCGGTGTCGTTGGTACCGCATTTTCGTTTTTTGTCACCGACTTCCGAAATTAAAGTTATTCTTCACTTTGTAGCGTTTCTTTTGAAGTCGGTAGTTTTTTTTTTTTGTAAAAAAGTTTTTATTTCTCACTTTTTAGTTGTACAGTCAGCAAAGGAGATAAGTATGCAGGGTTGTCGAATATAGTTGAAGTTTAGTAAGAAACCGATTGATAATTTTCGAATGAAATTTAATTTAATTAATAGAAAACAAACAGTTCATTTATTAAATTAAATTTCATTCGAAAACATCAATCGGTTTGTAAACTTCAACTATATTCGACGACCCTGCATACTTATCTCCTTTGCTGACTGTACCTACCGCGCACTAATTCAAATAACACTACTTGCTATGTAAATATCAGTGTCAGAAAGTTATTAAAACATCAAATATATAAACTTAGTGGAAAAAATCGTATTATTGAAGCTAACATACATAAAAAGTAAGAAAGTATATAGATTACATTATTGAAAGAAACATCAAAATTGCTTTTATGGATTCAACTCCAGAAAGTATAAAAACAGCTGCAAATGGCAATTAATTATTATCATTTAATTATTTTTATTTTTATGGCAATTTATCTGGGTATACGGGGCCCACACTATAGCTCGCTATCCAAAGTTATGCCTACGAACATTCAAACTCAAAGGCGATGACCCAAAAATAACCCTGGCCCGCGCAAAAGTTTTATGCCTCAGATTTTAGAGGATATTTAAATCATAATTAAAACTATCACTTGCTTTCTGTCGGGTGGCTAACATTCATTCTTTGCTCAAGAAGTTTTGTGGGCGTTCTTATTATAAACCCTATTTCGACCAAAATATTTATTATTTTTTAATTCGTTAATTACAAAAATTTCATATGGACGTGCTATATAATGCAACGGTTGGTGGAATCCATGCAATCAATAAAAGAGTATTATTGTCCTGCACACGTACACGGCCAACGGACACTGGGGAGCTGCGCACATGTTATGAGTGTTATTTACTTTTTAGGTTGGGGTTAGGTACACATAATCACTACATAGTATAAAACAAAGTCGCTTTCTCTGTCCCTATATCCCTATATATGCTTAAATCTTTAAAACTACGCAACGGATTTTGATGTGGTTTTTTTAATAGATAAAGTGATTCAAGAGGAAGGTTTATGTGTATAAAACATGTATAATATAGTAGAGAAACACTGATAATTTTAGTGGTTTCTAATGTGATGTCTTAAATAAACCCCTTTTTTGCGCTTACATTGCAAACGCTGGCTGAACCCTATTAGATACATCATTATACTTTAATGTTGCATCCTCGAGATTTAACATACATTGTAGTCCGTGTTCCTGTGTACTGCATTGCCACACTGTTCAAAGTTAAAAAAAAAAAAAAATTACGTCGGATGTCTAGTCCTAGATACTGTCAGCTGTCACTTCATTCGTGTTTCGTGTGCGGCATTGCTACGACGTTACTTCAAACTTGTATCCGTAAATATCAGTTAACCCCGTGTTTCTTTTAGAAAGTGTTATATAAATATGGGAAAACGAAAACGAAAAAACGAGGAAGAATATCTAATGCGGAAAATAAAACGATATGAAGATAAACTAAGATATGAACGCGAAAAACGTAAGTAGTTTATACACCTACCCTCGTTGTGTTTTTTATTAAAACGCATACACTATCTTAATGAGATAGCACGAGATGTTATCCTGATAGTAAAAACGTGTATTTCTTAAAGAGGTAACACGCGATGTTATCCAGAAATACAATGTTTACTTTCTTAGCGAGACAGTACGTGATACTGTCCTGAAAGTAATGGCGACCTTTTAACCGACTTCAAAAAAGGAGGAGGTTCTCATTATTTTTTCCTTCTCCTTAGAAAATACATCTCCGCGGTCGTCTAGTTCATAGTGTCACGATACATATTATGGAAGTCATAACGAAGATGTGTACAGCGACCGCGAGGATATTATGTCGCCCGAACCTGAGCAGGTTCAACATGATCAAGTAATTAAGTCAGTCGCAATTACTGTGCCACAAAATAACATCACACAGCCACCACTAGCGATACAAGAACAACCGACGATTGACCCAAGTGAAACTATCGAGGCTGCGGCCGATATACCTATTGAAATTTTGGAATTACTTGGAGAGGCAAAAAAGTTAGACCCTGAGCTGGGTACAAAAATACCCGAGGAAGTCGCTGAACGTTGGGGAAAGATCCTGCTGGATGGTTTGGCCAAAGATCAAAAAGAAACCTTGAAAGTGAAGATGCTCGTACCTGAAAATTTTACCCTGGCCCGAGCACCGAAACTAAACCCTGAAGTCGCTTCAGTATTGTCTGACTCGGCTAAAAACCGAGATAAACACTTAGAAGCAGCACAAAATCAACTCGGTACAGGTATCGCAGGCCTAGTTAATTTAACAAAAGACCTTATACAAGCTCAATCTGTCGATAAGATAGACATCTTAAAAATAATATCTGAGGTCAGCCAGATATTACTTGACTTACACCATGAAGAAACATTTAACAGGCGGAAGCTTATTGTGCCCCTTTTGGACAAAAACTTCTGGAATATAATAAAAGGCGTAAAAAGGGACGACCTCTTGTTCGGCACAAAACTCGGAGAGAACATAAAAACATCAAAAGACATTGAAAAATCCAGTCAACAAATAAAGAAACCTATTCTACCTAACACCATGGGTAACCGTCGAACTGGATTCCAACAGGGAAATGCGCGAGGTCCTCCTCGAAAAATGAACAACACGAGTACGACGCAAGCACCGGGCCGACATCAGCCGCAGCCATCAACGTCGTCAACGAGGAGGACCCATGGTACGACGACCCAGCGCGGCAGACACATGAGAGGCAGCAGAGCTTACGGCAAGAAGAATCGCTATTAAAGGTACCTCATTCTGGTAGAATTAGACATTTTATAGACAATTGGACAATTATAACTGGTGACCCTGCCGTGTTAGGTTATGTAAAAGGCTATAAAATTCCATTCATTAGCAAGGTTTATCAAAACATAGAACCTAAGAATCCACCTTCTCCACATAAAGATATGATGAAGGCCATTTCGAATCTTTTTTACTTAGGAGCGATATCTGAATGCGATGATGTAATAGATCAATTTGTTTCTCCAGTTTTTTTGACCCCTAAGAACACTGGCGATTACAGATTCATATTAAACTTAAAGGCTTTCAATAATTTTTTACCGACTCGCCATTTTAAAATAGACGACATACATACGCACTGTATCTAAACTCGTACAAAATAATTCATATATGGCAACTATTGATTTAAAGGAATCGTATTTTTTAGTTCCAGTTCATGAGTCATATAGAAAATATCTAAGGTTTCGCTATAATGAAGTCCTATACGAGTTTAATTGTTTACCATATGGCCTTAGTCTAGCACCGTTCGTGTTCACAAAACTATTAAAACCAGTCCTGTCTCATCTAAGAAACAATAATCACACAGTAGTGTCGTATTTAGATGACGTCATCTGCATCGGAGATACATACGACGCTTGTTCCAAGACAGTTATGTCAGTTATACAAACATTTAAAGAATTAGGCCTCGTAATTAATTATGAAAAAAGTTCCCCTGAGCCAATCAAATTTGCAAGTTCTTAGGATTTATTATAAATTCACAATTAATGTGTTTACAACTACCGTCAGATAAAATTAAAAAAATTACCGAATTAATTTGTAAAATTCGCAATAAACATATGGTTCCTATTCGAGACTTTGCAAAGCTAATTGGTACATTACCAGCAGCATGCCCAGCCATTGCTTATGGCTGGGTTTATATTAAACTTCTAGAACGTGAGAAATATCTGGCTCTTATAAAAGCGAATGACAATTATGACGCAAAAATGCTACTTGATCCAATTTTACAAGACGATTTTTCATGGTGGAGTCAGATATCTAATAAGAATATGAATAAGTTTCATGATGGCCATTTCTACAGAGAAATATCCACTGACTCCTCACTCACCGGCTGGGGCGCAGCCTGTGACGGTGAAGTCACTAGGGGCCATTGGTCCACAGAAGAGCAAATACACCATATAAATTACCTCGAGTTACTAGCTGCCTTCCTCGGTTTAAAAGCATTTTGTAAAAATGATCACAATAAGGACGTGTTACTCAGAATAGACAATACCACTGCTATTGCCTATATCAATAAAATGGGAGGCATACAATTTCCGCACTTAAATAACATTACGCGAGAAATATGGCAGTGGTGTGAGGAAAGGCAGATTTACATCTTTGCGTCATATATTAGGTCAAGAGAGAATACTGATGCCGACCAGGCTTCCAGGTATACCAATGTTGATACGGAGTGGGAACTTAATTATAACTTGTTCAAGGCCATAACAAATAAGTTTAACCAACCTGATATAGATTTATTTGCCTCGCGTATAAACAAAAAGTGTAGTAAATATTTGTCATGGCGACGCGACCCAGACGCTTTTGACATTGATGCATTCACTATCCCTTGGAATACTTATTTTTTTTACGCCTTCCCGCCGTTTGCCCTCGTACTAAAATGCTTAAGGAAGATAGTAAACGAGAAGGCAACTGGATTAGTTCTCGTTCCTCACTGGCCCAGTCAACCTTGGTATCCATTATTTAGAAGGCTGGTCGTCTCAGAAATACTGTTCTTTGAACCTGATAAAAATAATTTATTGTCTCCTTACAGAGAACCTCACCCCATGTGGAAAAATCTGACCCTGGCCTGCGCGATATTGTCAGGGAATCATACCGAAGGCATGATATTCCAATCGAAACTATTGAAATCATGATTAAATCTCTTTCTAATAACACCATTAATCAATATAACGTTGCACTTAAACGTTGGTATTCCTTTTGTATTGGAAATAATGTAGATTATCTGAACAGTTCAGTTACAATGATTCTTAAATTTCTGACTGACGAATTTCATAAAGGAGCCAGTTTTGGGACTTTAAATTCATTCCGTTCTGCGTTAAATTTGATTTTACCCAAGCATCAGACAGAAAATGATTACGTTTCTAGATTTTCCTAAATACCACTCAACATGGAATCCTAACTTGGTGTTGGATCACCTCTCCAAATTATATCCAAACGAAGAGCTACCTCTTAAGGACATTTCTAAAAAACTAGTTACGTTACTTGCGTTGTCCACAGGACAACGAATGCAAACGTTATCTCTAATTAAAGTCAAGGACATTAAGGTTACTGACACTTGTATAATAATTGCAATTAAGGAAATAATTAAAACATCAACACCTAATAGACAGAACCCTCGGCTGATTATACCTTTTTTCATGGACAAACAATCCATATGTCCCGCAACAACCTTAATTTCATATATGGAAAAAACTAAGTCATTTAGAACTACTGAAAACGATAATTTAATCCAAACCTACAAAAAACCAATACATAACTGTACTGCACAGTCCATCAGTCGTTGGATAAAGGAAACTCTCAGTGACAGCGGCGTGGATGTTAAAATGTTCTCTGCATACAGCACCCGACACGCGTCCACGTCGGCAGCAAATAGAGCAGGTGTCTCAATCGAAATCATAAAAAAAACCGCCGGTTGGACCGGAAACTCAATTTGTTTCGCAAAATTTTATGATCAACCTCTTGTAATTTCCGTAGAAGATACACGCTTTGCTGAAGCTGTATTTAATTCATAAAGCTTATGATTAGTAGTAGTAAGCACACTATTTTGTTAAGTTGATCTACATAATTATACTTAACCTAATTAATTAAGAGTACATATTATAAGTGTCTATGATTAAAATATAAACTAACTAAATACTCATTGTTTATTTTAAACACCGATTACAGCCCCCGAGATTCATAAAACGAAAAACCCCGTTTCACAATGTGCGCTAAACATCTACAATGTATGTTAAATCTCGAGGATGCAACATTAAAGTATAATTTATGGTTAATTGAACTTACCTTAAGTGAACTTCAACCAAAATTATACGAGATGTTGCATCCGAAGAGATTTAACACCCCCCCTACCCAATGTAACATGCAGTTTACATTAACCCTGTATCATTATGAAACGGTCCTAGCTCTAAAACGAATGAAGTGACAGCTGACAGTATCTAGGACTAGACATCCGACGTAATTTTTTTTTTTTTTAACTTTGAACAGTGTGGCAATGCAGTACACAGGAACACGGACTACAATGTATGTTAAATCTCTTCGGATGCAACATCTCGTATAATTTTGGTTGAAGTTCACTTAAGGTAAGTTCAATTAACCATAAAAAATAATGTACTATAGTATTATACACCTTAAAAAGGTCTACAAAAAAGTTCGCGATGGTATATGTCTATCTCTTAGGGATAACCCACAATAACCATTTTTTTTCCCTTACTTTTCACGAGAAATGATGGCTTATTTACGAAGCGATTTTAAGCAATACAGCATTAATCCTTATCCAATTAAGTACCTTAAATACATTGTGCATTTAATATAGATCAATATGGCCCTTTACAGCATGTTATTTAAATTAATATTTTCGAAGATATTACAGATTTAAAATGCAGGGATATAGCGGTTGCTGCGGTATCGGCGGCAGGGGCTGGCGGCAAGTTAAAAAAAAAAAAACATTAAATTAAAATGATTAATTATTTAATTAAATTTATTAAATTGTATTGCACCCGTGCGAAGCCGGGGCGGGTCGCTAGTCAGAGATAATTTGGTCATCCGGCTGGAGACTATTGTTGTGTATTAATATATTTAGAAAATAATTGATGTTGATCCCGTATGTATTTTGATCAAATAAATACTTATATTTTATTAGTGTTTATGTCTATGCCTACCCCTATGAGATAATTTTGAACGCGATGCGATCACACAATAATCTCAAATAATAATAAATATTTACAAAGTCATCAATCAAGGAGTTCAGTTTGCGTCCGTGAGGTGGTCAAAGCAGTCAGTATTCTTGAACTAGGACCGTCTATTAAATCCACGTTACTTTCTTGCAAAGTGTATGAGGAACGATTTTATATTTTTTTGTCTTTTCTAGTAGGTGTAAGTAATCTCAGTTGGTCTAGAAGAGTCTTCATCGATTGGCATCATATAAATAAAACGTAAGAACTGTCATTTTGTCTAGCTAACTTTTACAAAATCTCTAAATGCAGTATGCAATTCTTAAAAAACTTAAGTACAGTCTTGTATGAACGTTTTTCTGAAGCTACGACGCACAACAACGCGCTTAAGGTACCTTTTTAACGAAACGAATTTTTGGTTCTAGGACATGCCGGTGTCCTCACGATGTTTTCCTTCACCATTTTGAGAGTAGTGGTGATGAAATAATTTACACAAAGTAAAGCGCCTATCGGGGTTCGAACCTACGACCTACTACTCATAAGTCGCGGGCGTTACCACTGGGCCAGCACTGCTCACTGACTAGCCCAACACTAACGTTTTATATGGTAACATTATTGTGCTTCGTACTGTCAAGTTACTGAACACGATCACAAGTCCAAGTATAATAGCTGTTAAATTGTTTGAAGCAAAACACTTGAATGTGGTTTCTCATTCTGTGGTCGTGAGTAGGTCTTGTCACTATCGTGTTTACGGCACTCACCGATGCCGCAGAGCAGCAGCGTCACCGTCCAGGCTCGCATGTTGCACAATGGCACACCCTGACACAACACGACACAACACAACACAGCGCAACACTCGGCTCCGTGCGCACAGTCCAGTGTGCGTGCGCGCCGCAGTCTCCTCGCCGCACTAGTGGCGCACGGCCCGAGCTCACCGGCGGCCGGAGGCTGCGGACCATCTTCATCTCTGCCCCCTCCTCTCCCCTTTCGCTGCTACGCTCTCCGTTATCATTCGACAGCAGTGTAATCACTTTATTTCCTAAGTTTTATTTACATTGTATCGAATGTCATGGTCGGATGGGTACAACAGCTGGACACAGACGCTGAGTAAGCTGTTCGCTGCAATCATCAAGCGTGCACTTATTGTGACCTTTTAGAGTTAACAGTACTTATTACGTTAAGACTATCTAAATTGGTACAAAATTCAACTGATGTATGCTTCCGGATGATTGTGATAAAATCTTACGAATGAAAATCTTAAATCGCGAAAACACTGCTCAATTTATTTGTGGGCGAACCTTCACCTAACTTATGTAACATACCAAACCGCCGGAGTAGCGGATGTCGCAAAATACTGTTCATAGATTGCGTGATGATTCTCGCGGTAGACATTCATGTAAAGGTCAATAAACAAGTTTCATCAATTTATGGAAAATTTAACGTATAGGTATATTATTTCGCATACTAACGAATGCACGATGTGTAAGTTACTTACACATCGTGCATTCGTTAGTATGCGAAATAATATACCTATACGTTAAATTTTCCATAAATTGATGAAACTTGTTTATTGACCTTTCAGCCGATACTCTGACCGTATACTTACAGTAAGTATACGGTCAGAGTATCGGCTGATGAGTCTCATTATATAAGAATTCTAAGCAGGGATTAGTTTCGATTGCATTCGCTGATCAAGTGTGATATAGATGACACCCCGCGAGTGGAAAGCACCAACGCATTGCGCCCGCCGCGGGGATGTTGACTTAGATGGAACCTGCTGCTTATGTAAGTGGCTCTTAGCAGCGGCACAGTTCGGCACGCACTGCACCGTGCTGGTGAGGTGACCGATGAGCTGGAGCGTGTCACTCTGAGCTGTGCAACAGTTGCGTGTTGTGCGCAGCTATTGTGTTACCGTGACCTTCCGACGGGTCGAGCTTTAGACCGGCGCGGGCGCGCCGTTGGCGGTCGTGGGCGCTCTGCGGGCCGCGCGGCCGCGCAGCTGTTGTGTAACATTGATCTTCATAATACTCACTTGAACTTGAGTCCATTACTGGCGTCTTATGAAATATTAAAACACCATAATTTGGCAGCAAATGTTTTTCGAAAGTTATAAAACACGCATACCTACATAACGTTGCAAAAACAAGCCACTGTTTGGTAACATCGAATAGTCCTAAAACGTAAATAAAGTGTTAGGCTGCACTACTCGTACTAGCTCCGTACCGAGTGCCTGTGACGTGCACATGTTGCGAGCGCGCGTGCCCGGCGCCGGCGCACTGCCGTTGGCGGTGTGAAGATGTTGTGTTGTGCTGGGGGCTGATGTGATTCGCCTCACTATTTCCCGCCACCTACTCCGGTTTCGGGTATTTTAAGATGAATTTGTGTTGTATAAACTAACGTACATCATGTACTTTCTGTAATCTTTGTATAGATTCTTGCTTGACCTAGGTGTACAGAGAGGTGTGCGTGGAGGGTGGAGCATGTGTACACCAAGGGCGCCGCTGTACTGCCCCGGGTCAGCGGGTGTGGCTGGCAGGTGACGTAGTCAGCGGGTGTAGCTGGCAGGTGACGTGGTCGGCGGGTGTAGCTCGCAGGTGACGTGGTCAGCGGGTGTAGCTGGCAGGTGACGTGGTCAGCGGGTGTAACTGGCAGGTGACGTGGTCAGCGGGTGTAGCTGGCAGGTGACGTGGTCAGCGGGTGTAGCTAGCAGGTGACGTGGTCAGCGGGTGTAGCTAGTAGGTGGCGTGGTCCCGTGGTGTTCTCAGTCGGGGCTCAGCTTGTGATGGGGAACACATTTACATGGTCTTACATTTCGTTAGGTCTGATATGCACAAAAGACATCAACGCGCAACACTTGGACTGAAGAGGTTTACCAAATAATGCAAAGAATCCATTAAAAAAAACTGTGCCCTTTTTAAATGAACAATGAACTAGCGAACATTCACTCACGTGTCAGCTATCTAATAGAATTTATTCGTTTAATTTTGTTTGTAGCACATAAGTAAATGCCCTAGATATAAGTATAATACAAGGCTGGACAAAAATAACATAATATTGTATGAAGTAATTTAGAATATTAGATGGGAAAAAAATACATCCAGCATTTAAATCAACTAACAAAAATGCAGCATGCAGCTAACAATAATGTTTTACAGTACACAGAAAACGATTCCATTTGTATTTATTACTAGCGGCCTGTCCCGGCTTCGCACGGGTGGACATTTATTTTTTAAACATTTTATTTTTTTCTTGCAATTAAAAAAGCTTATATTAATCAGTGATAATGTAGCATTCAAATGGTGAAAGAATTTTTAAAATCGGTCCAACACTTTTTGAGCCAATTCGTTACAAACATACTTACATACAAATCTTTCCTCTTTATAATATTAGTTTAGATTAATATGTTAAATGATAATGATAAATTATTTATTTTCTG
Organism: Globia sparganii; assembly: GCA_949316385.1. Classification (NCBI taxonomy): domain Eukaryota; kingdom Metazoa; phylum Arthropoda; class Insecta; order Lepidoptera; family Noctuidae; genus Globia; species Globia sparganii. The sequence goes on from OX438665.1 coordinate 57,232, forward strand.
TAAGTAGGTTTGTACAAACACTTCTAAGCGTCATTATAACTACACCACTATTACTGTTATATGTTATCATATAACTACACCACTATTACTGTTATATGTTATCATATAACTACACCACTATTACTGTTATATGTTATCATATAACTACACCACTATTACTGTTATATGTTATCATATAACTACACCACTATTGCTGTTATATGTTATCATATAACTACACTACTATTACTGTTATATGTCACTTTATAGTGAAGAAATTATAGTGAATACATAATATTATATCAATAAAAATTTAAGTTAGATCAAAATTACTTATTAGTCATAACATAGGCTATCATCTGCCTGCCTTTTTCCAACTATGTTGGGGTCGGCTTCCAGTCTAACCAGACGCAGCAGAGTACCAGTTTTATACATGGAGCGACTGCCTATCTGACCTTCACAGCCCAGTAACTGGGTAAGACTGGTTGTCAGACTTTCGGGCTCCTGACGACCAGTAACGACTGTCAAAGATCAACGGGCTACAGCCGGGACCAACGGCTTAACATGCTTTGCGAGGCACGGAGGGGTCTTGGTATGTAAAGATGGTCACCCATCCACGGAACAACCCCGGCAAGCGAAGTTTAACGTGATCGATTGACCCTTGCGGCTGATATTACTTAGCCACAAGTCATAGAGGCTATATTGTAATTAATTATTAAGATCCTGGTTCTAAGGATAATTCAAAGTTTAATCAATGAAAAAATAATCACAATTTGGACTTCATAAAAAAAAAATAGCAAAAGTTTTCCGTGTCGCAGCTTTTCTCTAAACTAGCCACATGTTGTACTGGGCCTGCCTACCCAGGAGGTCTACTAGCTGAGCACGAAAACCGCAGTTCCGGCCGAAGATGTGAAGTGTGTGTGAAGTGCTGCATACATCGTGTCTCCTACGGACATATTAATATTAGTTGGGGGCCCGACCGAAGAATGAATGACACTACGATTTGACAGTTGTCCTTACTCCCAATGTGCTTTTCCCCGTCCAAAACAGTTATTTAATCGGGTATAGGTTTCGTTCCGACGGTTCAAGGTACTGTCAGACGGACCTGTAGAGTAGACCCCAGATGTGGCTGACTGTCAAAATGTCACGTTGAGCGATAGTTGGCTGACCTCGTTCCGCGCAAACAGCGACACAAGCGGATAGGGTAAGTCGGATGTCGAACGATTGTGAAGCCTGGAAGGGCCTTGACTAGTAAACAAAGGTTGACCTTCCCACAAGTATGACAGCTCAATCGATCTGCGCGGTACTGATTGTACAAGCTCTGTCGCGGACACTTAACTATTGATGAAGTGTGTGCTAGTGAGTGGTCGCCGCGGCACGCCAAGGTCACGGGCGCCGCGCCGCGCCGTCGTCGCCGCAGTGGGCACGTTCTGCGGACGCAGCTGGTGGCCGCGCCGCCGCGACACGTCACACACGTCACACACGTCACACACGCGGCACACCTGTTACCTCTCATGCATGCATCAACGGCGACTGGCATTCTGAAAATAACCCCCGTTTAGACAACAGACGATTCTAATGATATTTCAAAATAAATCTTAATTAGTACCTACCTACGATATTATGTAGTTTGGGTTGTATGTTGCATTATATTTATAACACCTCCTGCATGGGCACATTTTGGCGGGGGTGGTAAGGTATGGAAGTGTGGTACAGCTGATCGTTTTCGTTTTCGCAATTATGATGTTGATCGCATTGAGAAAATTGTGCAGTGTTGATACTCTGTACCACACTCTTAAACATAACTACACCTTTCCGATGTATTTATATCAGATTAGGTCGCGGTCGTTACCTATGAAATTGCCGTTTTACATTCAAAAATATTTCCTTTTTTTTAAAGAAATTTATTTGTTTCCTTTATATATGTTATTTAGGTTTTTGTTTTAATTTTTTTTATTTAGTTTTATTTGGGAATATAAACAATCGTACATTGTATAATAGGTCGGGGCAAAAATATTTTCGTATTTTGAATCTATTGTTAGTAATCAAACCTCTTTGGCAGTACTGAATGTAACTGGCTGGTTTTAATACTATTAAGGACCGTATTACAGAACGTCACTCAATACTCAAGCATTACTTAAAACTAGATTCAAGCCATTTGATTGGTTGAAACTAGTTTTAAGTAATGCTTGAGTATTGAGTGACGTTCTGTAATACGGGCCTAAATGTTGACATTCTAAAGATGCAATAAATAAAAAAAAAATCTAGTTCCCGCCATTTCTCAATTGTTTTTCAAGCAAGCAACATGAACGTATGTGACGAAGAAATTCGGTGCATTTTAAAATTTTATTACAAAAATGTGACGAACGCCGCGAATAAAATTTGTGCGGTTTACGGACCTAATGCGGTATCAATACGAGTAGCACAAATGTGGTTCAAGCGTTTCAAGTCAGGAAATTTTAGTGTGAAGGATGAAGCTCGCTCTGGACGCCCTGTCACGGATAAAATCAGTGCCATTTTTGAAAAAGTGGAGCAAGATCGACATATTAGTAGTTATGATATTGCTGAAGAACTGGATGTTGATCAAAAAACAGTTTTACGGCATTTAAACAAGTCTGGGTACAAGAAAAAACTTGATATTTGGGTACCACATGATCTCACTGAGAGAAACTTAATGCAACGTGTTTCCATTTGCGATTCTTTGTTGAAACGTAATAATTCCGACCCATTTCTTAAACGGTATAAATAAAATGAGATTATTAAATTAATTATCTGATAAATACATGGTGCTCACATATTTACAAACATGGTAAAAGAAGACGACAGAAACTTCAAAGACCTGAAGACCTATTGTCGTAATTTAAAACGTTCAAATTCCAGTAGCAATCTCATCTCGGCGACACACAAATGTCAAAAACTTGTCAAAACGTAGGGAAATTAGAAATATTATTTGACAGATTGAGACTGAGATCAGACTGTGAACGTTGTTTAAATTACGAGAATTGCCCCTCAGATATGACCGATGAAAATTTTCAGATGACAAAAATTAATTTCTTAAACAAATGGAACTTTCTGACTAATAAAGAGACGAACTACAGAATCAGACGATAGACCAAAGTTCCAGACAAGAATGGTTATACAACAGAAAAAAATAGATTAACCGCGTCTATGTTTAGAAAAATATGTAAGTAAACGGAAAGAAAATATTAGCTGCGCTCCTTTAGTGAAAGCTACTGTGAAACCGTAACACTTGTCAAATGTCTCATTAATCACATATGGTAGAGATAATGAACAAACAGCATTAACCCAGATATCTCTGCAGGAATACGTCACAATTGCCCGCTGCGCTCTTTTTAGTCATGAAATACTCCAATATTTAGAAACCAGTACCGATGGTATTTATAAAAACAAAGGTGGAAAAACAGAACTGGTAGAAGTAAATTGCCCATTTGCCAAAAAGTGAAAATGTAACACTAGTTAGGAAAAATACTTTTGTGATTGACAAAACCCACGATTATAATTTCCAAATTATTATTTTTTCCAAATTCAGGGTCAATTAAACATTACGGAGATGGATATGTACTTATTTGCCGTATGTACTGGAGAGGACTATTCAATGAAAGTCAACTGTATAAAAAGAGACCCTACGTTCTGGCACAACAACATGGTAGGCCCATTGTCTAAATTTGATTTGTATTGTCTGCTTCCTGAGCTACTTGATTCCTGCCTTGAACGATCGATTCAAATAAAAGACCCGCCATTTGCCCGCCATATATCATTCACGCTATTGAGAAAAAATAATTAAGAACGCGTCCACGTATTCTGCCGCGGACGCTGTCGTTCAGGAAAATTAATTCCTGCAGAGACTAATCGTTACACTGGGTTGTGGAGGTCAGACAGGCAGTCGTTCCATGTAAAATACTGGTATTCAGCTGCACTCGGTTAGACTGGAAGCCGACCTCAACATAGTTGGGAAAAGGCTGGGCACATAATGATGAGTAATCGTTACACTGTGCACAGAGTTCTGTATCTGTAATCATCACTGGTACTCCCGTAGTAAAAGAGGTAAGATTAATATTTCGAGCTTCTGACAGGTTGCTAATAGCTGAAAATGGTTAACGAGAGCCAGCAGCAGGCCTGTGAAAATAAATAAGACGTATTATTAACAGAGTTTTCAGAAGTATTAGTAAAAAATCATCGTACTAATATTGTGTAGCACCCTGTGATTTCTTCCGCTGGGAAAAGTAGCCAATGTACGCATGGCTAAAGTAGCCATGCGTACATTGGCTACATTCGCAGCGGATCCAGGTTTTAGGCTACCTCCATAAAGAAAATATCTGTATTCATTCTGCCGTAACAGAGTTTAGAGGAAACAAATATACTGGGTGTAATTCTAATCACCGTTATCCTCTTAAGGGGTCATTGTACCTACTCATCATTATGAACCGAATAATTATACGGTTTCGCTCTTCCTCAGGTAAAACATTTAACAAATTTCTTAAGAGGCTCAGTAGTTCAAGATTTTATGAATCTCCTTTAATGTTTGCTAGGGACATTTGATCCTTATGGTTGAACCTATCGATAGGTGCCGTAAAAGTATAGAATGCTACTTTTTCAGATTTTAGTCAGTTCGATTCCCGGGTGTGGCAAGCATATTTTCAAAATTTTCTAAATGCAGTTTTGCTTCTTTTTATAAATAAAGGAATGTTTTTTTGAGTAAAATTTGCTGTCTTCCGTATTTACAGTACTTTTCCTCCAGGTACGCTCCGAAAATGCCACCATGTATATATGAAAACATTATGTACGTTCGAAAAAATCTACTTCTTTTTAGTAAGATAAGTGACACGCATAATTTTAACACTAGAAATATTTACTATCAATAGCAATAAAACTTGCCACAATCATTATCATAATAATGCAACTAATCGAGAATCTACATAATTAAATCTATAATAATATCACGATTATATGTATATATCTGCCTTCTATCTAGTTCTAAACTAGAAACGTTTTTAAGATTCATTCTGTTTAATAATTTTACTTCGATTTCTAAATCTAAAGTGTAATGACCTACTGCCAACAGTTTACATTATGAACTATATTTGGAGTAGGTGAATAATAAATGAATGTGTACGTAGCATTACTGTTGGGTGGATAGTAGACGTAGTATGCGCGTGTGTCCCTGATGAGGCGGGTGCCACCGGTCACGCGACAGTCGGCAGCCGGCCATCGATTGCCGATACGTCGCGTGGCGGGACGGCAAGGCCGCTCATGGCACACACATGGCAATCGTTCTCCGTTCAACATTATTCGTGGAACGTGCCGCCAGTGACACAACTCATGTTCACTACTAATTTCTTAAACTTTATTCTGATTAAACTTTAAATAATTATGTATGCATCATAGAGTTCTGGAAATGCTTAAGTGATGATCATAATTCAGTGCAATTCCAACGCGAGAAGTTGGGAGTCTGAACACAAAAATCCGGCTCGAAACCTGTAAAGCAGGAAAGTTATGGAAGAGATCGAGGAACCAACGCTTATTCAAACACTACGCGCGCACCGCTCTGAGGTGACGTGCGCAGACGCGAGTGGCGCGCAGCTCGTGACCGGCAGCGGCGACCGAACGCTGCGGCTGTGGCGCTGGAGCCGCGGCGCCGGCTGGGGCGAGCAGGCGCGCGCCGAGCACGCGCACCGCTACGGCGTCACGGCGGCGCGCTGGGCGCAGTCGGGCGCGCTGCTGGCCTCGGGCGGCGTGGACGGCGCGGCGCGCGTGTGGGCCGGCCGCGGCCTGGCGGCGCGCCGCCTGCTGGCCGCGCCCGGCGCCGCGCCCGTGCGCGCGCTGTGCTGGGCGGCGCGCGCGCGCCTGCTGAGCGGGCACGACGACGGCGTGCTGTGCGTGTGGCACGTGCCGCGCGCGCAGCTGCTCGCGCGCCTGCACGCGCACGAGGGCGCGCTGCACGCTGTCACGGCTCCCGCGCGCGGCGCGATGCTGCTCACCGCGTGCACGCACGGCGTGCTCAAGGTTTTTGATCTGGCAGGTAATATTTTGGCGGTGGTAACGACATCAATGTTGGGGTACTTGTTTTAACTGGTATTTATGTATACAGAGGTGTGTCGAAGTGGGATTAGCGGGTGTCCGACGCCGATGGCACTCGCATGGATGGACAACGTGCACGACCTGGGCGCACTGTGTGCGGACGTCACGGAGGATGGCAAGCTGTGCGCTACAGGCGGACAGGACTCGCTCATCCGGGTGTGGCACACACGCGTGGAAGACGGTGGGCCGTGCGGGCTGCTGGCGGGCGGGCACCGCGTGCGCGGGCACTCGGCGGCGGTGACGGCGCTGCGCTGGGCCGGCTGGGGCGAGCACGCGGTGCTGGCATCCGCGTCGCTTGACCGCACGGCTCGCCTGTGGCTGCTCGACGGACTCCAGCTGCGCTGCGTGCGCGTCGTGCACGCGCACTCGCGGTACCTCACCTGCGTGGTGCTCGCGCACGATATGCGATATATGGTTACCGGTCAGCACCTTACGTTAGTTGAAAGCCCCGGTAGTGTCTGTTACTGACTCGTCATAATGGAGTTTTCATTGTATTACAGGTTCGAACGATAGATCACTCCGGATGTGGTCGCTGGGCTCTCTCACGCTTGACGATCGGCTGGATACCCCGTGCGAAGCGCTCGCTCATTTCGGTCTCGGTGATCTTAAAGTCAGTAATTGCCAATCCGTTTTTTTTTGTTTGATTGTGCTGCTCTATTGCACATCTTCTATTATAAGAAAGTATTCCAGTAAGATGCTGGTAGGGATCTTGACCGTAATTCCGGGATTGCCCTGATAGCCGTGGAATACCTCTCCACTCCTCATAAGCACCTCAGGAAATGTTGCCCCCTTGTCGCTACGTCACTATGTGCTAGCGACCATTTCCGGGGGCCCATTATTGAGTGTGCAAGTAAACCCTGCCATTTATCCGTGTATATATAAAACATTGATCAGCCAGGGGTTATAGATCTTCCATATTGTTCAAAACGAAATAGAATTACGAAAAATAACCAAAGAATCACCGTTCGCGTAACGCTAGTAAACTCGCAAACGAACTACTGACTGAAATATATATATATTTCATTTACTAGCTATAAGAGAAAGAGAGAAAGAAAATGTGCGCGCGCACTGCTCTCTCTTGCTCCTACACTGTGATACAGACAATAAGCCTGCAGTGTGCTTAGATATACGGAACGTATTTGGCTATGAGAGGAAGAGAGAAAGAAAATGTGCGCGCGCACAGCTGTCTCTTGCTTATATCCCCCACTTAACTTCCGTTCGCCTTGCCCGATCACACTTTTCGTAACGCTTACGTCACGCGTTCGCCAGCTTACTCCCCAAGTCAAGCGTGCGTAAAGAAGTTTCACTTCAAAAAATTAAAATAATACTTATAACATTATTATTATTAATTAATTAATTGATAATTATATTACATATTATCTATTATAATTATATTATTATTAAGTAATTAATTGATAATTATATTGACATATTACTATTCATAATTAATAAATTAAAAATTATATTATTATATAAATATTATATTATATTATTAGTGTAGATGTAGAAGTGTAGATTTACAGGGCATCGGGCCAGTTGACGAAGAGATGGTAGACCAGCATGGGATGGCGACGCAGACGGTGCTAGGCGATCACGATGTGGAAGCGGCGCACATGTGCTTGCGGCGCCTGTGGTCCGACGTGGCGCACGCGGGCGCCATTAACTATATCGCCACGCACAAGGAGCTGGTGGCCACCGCGTCCAGGTATGCAGAGTGTCACATGCTGGGGACGCGCCATATGCACCGGGCGTCATGTTGTGACTGTTAACAGCGACGGGGTGGCGCGCGTGTTCCGCTGGAGCGCGGAGGCGGGCGTGCTGGACGCGCTGCACGCGCTGGCCGCGCACCGCTACCCCGTCATGGCGGCCGACTTCACTGCGGCCGGCCGAGCGCTGCTCACTGCGGGGCTCGACGGACGCGCCTGCGTCTGGGACGTCGAGGTAAGTACAATCCCCACAAAAAATAAAAATGTATAAAGGGGTCAAGTTCGCTGATAAAAGAATTGAGATTTAGATTGGTGCCACCTATGGGGGTGAAGAAAAGGTTATCAGGTTCCTTGCTGCTGTGTGCAAGTGTCACTGAGTGGTATGGTGGTGAGGTTGGTGCAAGCGTGCTACGGTTACAGTCGGGCATGCAGCTGCGCTCGCTGTGCGTGCCGGCGTGCAGCGAGGAGAGCTCGGAGGGCGCGGCGGGGGGCGGCGGGGTGCGGGCGGCGCGCGCCTCGGCCGGCCGCCCGCCGCTGCTGCTGCTGGCGACGGACGACGGGCTCGCGCCTCTCTGGAGCCTCGATGACGACGACCCCAAGCCGCTGCAGTAGGTTCATGTTCTAACCATTCTTTTACTTGCCTATCGACATTGAGATATATATTTATAGATGGAAAAAACTCTTCATCAGGATTCATAAAAAACGTAGCTACTATAGATAAGACGATGTCATTTTGAAACCACAAAGCACTGAATAAAAAACATATCTTTTGCACTAGTTCACTAACATGATGGTTAATTAGAAGGAGATAGCACTATCTCCTTTCCCCCTAATACTTGCATTGGCAATTCAAATTCATGTGTTATGCTTTCTTTATTAAATTAATCAAATATCTAGTAAACACGTCACGTAATAGTGTTGAGCATACCCGTCTGCTGGCTGTGGAAGAATGGGATTCATGTCCTGTGGCTTCAGGTGCTCCCATCATCCGCACAGACACATTATTTCAACTCGCTACGTGTCTCCTTTTGGGCGCACCTTGTGTTGCTCTGCATCGGTGCCACTGCGGTGGAGCCGTCGACAGTCTCGGGCACCATGGCCTGTCCTGCTGCAGGAGCGCAGGTCCAGACGGCCTCAGGTGGCTGTGCTGGCACCGCTGCTGCGTCTACTGTGGCTTTCAGCGCAAATACTGTGACCTTATGGGTAAGTACAGGTTCAAGCGTTTAGGGTCAAACGCTCGGGTCATGGTGCCCGAGTGCGCGTTTGCTTTTTAAGGGAATTTTTCGCGGACTGGTCGAATCTTCACGTAAGCAGAACGTTGGCGCGTTCTTATATACAGGGTGCATTTGATATCATGGGCATTATTTTAACCTAAGGTACTACTTATGATACTAATTGCATTAGGGCTACTATTACGCAAATAAAAAATATTATTAATGCAAGTATGGAAAACCTTAAAATGTAGTAAGTCATACAAAGTATCAAATTAGTTGCGCTTCTCGATAGCAAATGCGTAGGTACACTACGCCGTACGCGCGTCATTGGGCGTGAATTCTTTGACCCCGCCCGACTCACGTGACATTCGTAAGTTGCCAATGAATTGATTCATAATAAATTCCAATTTTCCCTTCGTACTTTGCCGGCTTAGGACGGTCAAAACTACGTCAACTAACATACATTAAAAAAAAACATTTACGTACCTAGCTTGTGGATTGTTTTGAAAAAACCTTATTTGTCGGTAAAGTGACAGAGGGTAAACGGGTGCTCTTCCACGAGCTTGTGCATGTGCTGGCACGTGAAAAGACGAAAAATCCAACAGGTTCTGAGTGGTTCTGGTGGAATGAGACCCCGTGAAGGAATAGGGTCGTTCGGGTAGCGCCGATGGAACATTTCACGAGTTCATACTAAATTTCTTGCGCGATCGTAAATTACAACCATTTGTGGGTATTGTTGGTTGGTGTACCTAGCCTGCACATTACGCGGTCGAGGCATCGTGTACACAAACACACACACAACACACAACTACTACACTAACACTTAATACACTGCAATCCAAGCACCGTATGCCGCGAGCGGCGAGTACGGCGATTACGTCACGGGATCAATAAATCAATTACGCGTCAATGCACCTGCGCAGTCGTTATGACACTGGTTCCGGGTTCGTGACTTCGTGTTGCGGCGGGAAGCATACCCCGCGCGGGGGTGATATTCGTATTTTTGCGAGTGAGGGAGTGGGACGGAGAGAGTTCAGGGAATCCCGCCGGACGGAATGTCTTGTAGCCCATTGTTATTATTACTTGTAAGGAAAAACCCGCGCGCGCGCAGGTGATGTTTGTTTACATTTCGCTTTGCGCTGTACTGCGCTTTAAGATTTTGATATTTCAACAATTATTGGCGTTAACGAAGTATTTTGTTTTAATTACTTTAAGTGTTTATTTGCAATAATAAGCCTTGTGCAATTTGACTTACTACATTTTTAAGGTTTTCCTTACTTGCATTAATAATATTTTTGATTTGCGTATTAATAGCCCTAATGCAATCAGTATCGTGAGTAGTGCCTTAGGTTAAAATAATGCCCATGACTTCGATTCCACCCTGTATAAATTAAATAATTATAATTATTATTATTTAACTAGCTTCTGCCCGCGACTTCGTACGCGGATCCTGTTGCTTATGCCAGCGACAACGGGGTCATCAAAATCGAAGATCTGAAACGTCTGATGTCGAATTCTAAGAGCCCGGGGACCGGAAAACAACGGGATGCGCGAGACGATTCGAGACGTTCCAGATCTTTCATTTTTGTAAGTCAACAGAAAATTCCCATCAGACTAAACAACTTTTGCTAAGACGTCGTTCTTATATATGTTATAGTGTCGCTGGGCTTTGGAGTTCCACAACAGGTGTTCCAGATCTTCAAATTTATTCTCACAGCAGAAAATGCTCTTCACGTGGAATAATTTTTGCTATGGCACCATTTTTATATATATTTTTATAGATTCTAAGGCAGATTTAAAACTGTGTACGTAGGGATTTACTTCATGCAACATATTTTGAAGCAGTGAAATCAGACTATTTGTTCAATTGCGGAAAGTTTTGGTTTCTAATATTTGCCTGATCTTGATAATTGGATACGAAATATATTTGGAGAAACTTGGGGTCATTTACAGACAATAATACCATAAGGTGGTAAACTTGGCCTTGCACTTTGAATGTTGGCGTAAATGGGCCTTCTGAAATCTGTTTCGCACTAAAAGATGTAATTTGAAAGGCATTATTGTACGAACGGATGTTGTCCAAGAAATGTTTTGACTGTGGATGGTCACCAATTAGCAGTGATCTTAATATTTCTGGAGGATTTTGTAATATTTCAATATGTACTTTTCCACCTGAGTAACACATACCGTTTGTTTCTTTTTGCCATTTAACAGCTTCACAAAAAGTACAATTTTGAACCATACCTCCGATGGCGGAATATGTGGCGTAGTCAATCATAGGAGTATACGTAAATGCACTCCGTTCCTTATCAACCCAAGGAAGGTCGCCACGCCCTACGGCTATATCTTGAGACACATCCGATTCTTCAGATGATATCGACATTCTGTTCAGAGAATGTCGAAGTCGATCAGAATTCAAACGTTCGTTGCGCTCTTCTTATGTCTCTTCATGCCGTACTCCAGCAATTCTTTCTCTCTCACTTTCTAACTGATTATGAATATTTTGTTGTGTGCGTGTTCGGGAAAATGTATGATAATCTCGATCACCAGTTAGTCGCGCATCACGTTCATCACTCGTTTCAAAAGACCTGTTAGTATATGTGCGAATACGCTGAGAACTCAAGCGTGATTCTGTATCGGTAAACGTTTCCGATTCGCGAGACAACGCATGTCGCTCACGATCAGCGGACAATTGCGCATCACGTTCCGCACTTGTCTGTAGAGACCTCGAAGCAGATGCGTAGATACGCTGAGAATTCAAGCGCAATTCTCTATCCGTGAACGTCTCCGACTCGCGAGACAATGCGTGACGTTCACGATCAGCGGTCAGTCGCGCATCACGCAAGTGGGGAACGTCCCCACTTGTCTCTCGAGACCTAGAAGTCGATGCGTAGATACGCTGAGAACGCAGGCGTGCTTCTCGATCCGAAGAGGTTTCCACGGAGCGAGCCTGATGTTCTCGAACAGCATCAAGTCTCTCCTGACGCTCTTCGGTAGATTCTTGGGATCTTATGATCCTCAATCTTTTAGCTCCTTTGGAACATTGGGAAAGATTTGACCTCTTTCTAGGCATGGTTATAGTTTTATTGTGAACATACCTGATCAATTAAAATCTAAGTGACTGCTCCCCTGCGTTACCGGGTAGGCTACCATGTCACGAAGATAAATGGCAAAGGAAATTAAACACTCAAATAACATAAGCCCGAAGGCATATTTTAGTTGATAAAATAAAAAAATAAATGGGAGTTTTGGCCAGTAGAGTCAATTTTTCAATGATATACCATCGTCACCGAAAATCAGTCCTAAACTGTTACTACCTTCACCGCGTGGAGGTACTCCCAGCTTATGTTATTTTATAATTATACAGTGAAATTAGTGATAGCTTTGATTTCCACATCAGATGTTTCTGATCTTCGATTTTTATAAGTCAACAGGAAATGCCCATCAGATCGAACAACTTTTGCTAAGACGTCATTCCTATATGTGTTTTGGTGTAACTGGGCTCTTGGAGTTCCACAACAGGTGTTCCAGAGCTTCGATTTTTATAAGTCAACAGAGAGTGCTCATCAGATTGAACAACTTTTGCTAAAACGTCATTCCTATATGTGTCATGGTGTAGCTGGGCTCTTGGAGTTCCACATCAGGTGTTCCAGATCTTCGATTTTTATAAGTCAACAGAGAGTTCTCATCAGATTGAACAACTTTTGCTAAAACGTCATTCCTATATGTGTTATGGTGTAGCTGGGCTCTTGGAGTTCCACAACAGGTGCTCCAGATCTTCGATTTTTATAAGTCAACAGAGAGTGCTCATCAGATTGAACAACTGTTGCTAAATCGTCATTACTATATATGTTATAGTGTAGCTGGGCTCTTGGAGTTCCACATCAGGTGTTCCAGATCTTCAAATTTATTCTCTCAGCAGAAAATGCTCATCACGTGGAACAATTTTTGCTATGGTACCATTTTTGTATCTCTTATACTTTAGCTGGTCTGTTGCGGTTCTGCATCAGGTGTTCCATTTTCCAAAATAAATTATAGCCTATATGTTGCCCAGACTTAATATCTATACAACAAAAAAAAAATCATTCAAATCCGTCCAGTAGTTCCGAAGATTAGCGTGTACAAACAAACAGACAAACAGACAAACAGACAAACAGACACATTTTTTTTTTTGGATTCGTGTTCTATTACTGTTTCTAAACCCCCCTCAAGTATTTTTTTTTTAATATATTCAATGTACAGACACAGTTTTTTTACTGTTTTATTATATGTATAGATTTATCGCCATTCAACGTGACAATCCTGATGACAGAATGCGGACGCGTACTTCGACGCCTAAGTAACCAAAAACCAAAGAATTTTTTGTATTTATTTGTACACTAGCGGCCCGCCCTAGCTTCACACGGGTGCAATTTTTTTTTTAGAATTTCCAAAATTTTCTTACGTACAAACCTTGTCCTGGCAATACCAAACACAACAAAAAAAAAAAGAACTATCCAATTTGGTGCAGTCATTCGGAAATTATGCGCGTACAGACATTTCGGTGACTTTGTTTTTACTATGTAAGGATTTAGTTAGTTAGTCATTTAATTTAGTACCTGGTGTAGATAGTTAGTTGCGTTATATATATTACTAGCTTCTACCCGCAACTTCTTCCTGACCCCCCCGTTGCATCGCATCGCCTGCCCGCAGTCCCGCACTATTACTTCGTTTACGCTTAGCGTTCTTTCTTACTTGTTTTCAAATTCGACTTGTAGTTTCGGACATTAGCGCATTTAAAAAATACAAACTCTTTATTAGTATCGACTGTATAATTATAATCATATTAATGGTTATGAAATAAAAAGAACACATCTAATATCTATGAATGCAGCACCGTCGATTTAGTAAAATTGGAATCACAATTGCTAAATAGTACTACATTTAGCAATTATGATTCCAGTTTTGCTAAATCGACGGCGCTACATTCAATGGCACTTCACGAGGTTGACGGTTCCGTGATAAATAATTTGTTTGTACACGGAGTGAATTCACAAGGATAACATTATATGTAAAATTAGCTTTAGAAAATAAGTTTTTATTATTAGGTTTGCTTCACTATTGCATTGGGTTGTACCTGTAATAATAGTTGTAAGTGATTATATAAATAAATAAATAAGTATTATCCTGAACCTAAAAAATAAATGCGCCATTGGGTTCGACGGTATCTCAACCTCAATTGTTAAAGCTACTAGACTTTTTTTTTTTTTGGAAATGGCATCTCGCAGTTCAACCTGTAGGAGGTTGTCGACTGCTTAACCGGACTTTCCTGTGGATGCCTTGAAGTTAAGGCCTCCAGCCAGGGCAGCTACTAGACTACCTGTAGCGTATAATAAATACAGAATGCATACTGGTGGGGCGACCGGTGGTGGGGAGCGTGGTAGGTGCATCGCTTGCCGCACTTCCTACCAGACCGCCGTACGAGTAAGGGCATGATTATACAAGTTGGTGTATTATTTAATACTAGTTAAGTAACCAGTACACTACCTAATTATAATCCCTGTGCTTGTCCACATTTTTTATTTATGCCTCTCATCGGTTATCTTCCCAGACATATTTAAGACCGCGGCTGTCCACCCAATCTATAAATCTGAAGACAGAAACAGTATCACTAAATATAGATTTATATCGGTACATACGATTTTATCCAAAATAATGGAGAAGGGTATTAATATTATATTAACAAATTCAACATATTAGCTAATAACTAGTAATTTGGCTTCAGAAGTGGCAAAAGTACTGACGTTGCCGTGATGGAACTGACAAGGTATCATTATTGATAATTTTGAAAATAAACAAAAGACACTGGCCATTTTTCTTGATCTATCGAAAGCCTTTGACACTGTTTCTATCCCTATTCTCCTTTCAAAGTTAAATGATGTTATGATGGTATACGCGGTACGGACTGGGATATATTCAAAAGTTATCTGACTGGGCGTGCACAGTACATAATGGTGTATAACCATGTTTGGTGTTCCTCTAGGCAGCGTGCTTGGCCTGAGTCTCTTTCTTATTTATGTGAATGAGCTGTGTCGGCTATCTCTCCTTAACTGCAAAATAATAACTTACGCAGATGACACAGCTCTAACAATTCATGGCCGCAATAGGAGTGAAACTTGTAGAAACTCAAACTCAAAGCATTTATTTCGATTAAACCATTTACAGGCATTTTTGAACTGTCAAAGTTTACTAGTAGGTCAGTTAGTCAGAAAGTTCAAGCTAGTTGCCCATTCCAAAACGTAGATATCTTGGAGAAGAACGGGCAAGAAACTCCAAGGACACTCTTTTAAATCGAGATATTACAAAATCCTGGTTACATTATTCTTGTTGCTTCTCTATATGAGAACAATTTTATGAAGAAAGAATTCAAAATATAAGATTAAAAAGAAGTCCTGGCAGCTAAGAGTTGACCAGTCTCAACCGACAGCGTCCGTTCACGAACATGACACATGGATCAGCACCATCCAGCTCAACCATTTTGTAGAAAACCGAATGATCCAGCACATTTTAATTGCACACTTTAAACGTCATGTTTTCATTGCACACTTTCCCATCTTATTTCTTCGCGTCTCTTGCTTGACGTCCCGTAATGTAGCTAAATCGAGCAATGACGTATAAACACCTGTGGGAGTGTGGGTGTAGGTATGTCGGTAAGTGTTACTCTGTTGCGCTTACTTCCAATCTACATAGTTTCAAATCAATGTCCTACGACGGATATTGTCAGGCTACCAGAAGGCCAATTCTCGTAATTTAAAACGATCAAAATCTAGTTGCAGTCTCATCTCGGCGACAAACAAATGTCAAAAGCTTTTTAAAATGTAGGGAAATTTGAGTAATTTTTGACAGATTGAGACTGAGATCAGACTGTGAACGTTCTTAAAAATTACGAGAATTGCCCCTCTGTGGTATTGTATTCCACACTAATATTTCCATCACCAATAAGTTGGTTGCTTGTACAGACGCCAGCATATCAAGCTACCCCAATCTGTCAAATTTTCCCAATTGAATATGAACCTTATTCTTGTGCAGTAAAGTTGAAAATCTATCAAAGGGATTTGACAGATTGGGATAGCTTGATGTACTGGCCTCTGTACATAGATTAAATTCGCATACAGCTTGACGGTGTAGACTAACGAGTCTGCTGGTCGATGTTACAAGATTGGTACAACATTGAGCTGGTTCAAGGCCGTACCATAAATGTGTTGTGTGGTGGGCGCATTGCGCAGCGTGTTCGTGGGGCACGCGGCGGCGCTGACGTGCTGCGCGTGGTCGGGCGACGCGCGGCTGGCGGCCGCGGGCAGCGCGGCCGGCGAGCTGCGCCTGCTGGCGCCGCCGCCCCGGGCGCGCTCGCTGCACCACGAGCCGCATGCACACGACCTGGGTTAGTGCTCACATGAAACATGCTATTTATTGTAAATCGGTTCAAAAAACACTTTTACCCTTCAATCCCGTGTTTCCTACCCGACTACTTTGAGAAGAAAGACCGACACAAACTCAGAGGTCAGTCTCTTTTAAATTCCAGACATAATCTTGGTCGGGCCATGATTGGTTGGTTGGATTGATGGTCTTGGTCTTTTGAGGAAAGAACCACACATACAGATTTGAGTGGACTTGTCCTGTGAGTGCGTGCATTTGTCAGTGATGGTGTAGCTCAACTTCGAACTTAAGGAACTCAACGACTACCTGTAATCCACTCTCTCAACACACGTATGATGCCTACAGCCTAGGTTATAGCATCATACGTGTGTTGAGAGAGTGCTATATCTATATCTGATATAGGGCTATCGCTTTGGTAGGTAGGTATATAAAGTCTCAGACTAAAGCAAAGCCCGTGCCACAAAACCATAGTAAGATCTTATTTGACGCCAGCGCGATCTAGTTACGTCAAATATAATTTTGGTCGAAATAAGAGGTTTTTGATCACGATTATATTTATTTTATCGTCGGATCGGAAAATATCGTTGACTGTGAGTAGGTACTTACCATTGTAAGAAAGTAATTGCATGCGTTTTCTTACGACATTATTGTGTACCTATGACTTAAGCACATAGCAGGTACCACTTGTATGTGTTCACCAGAGGGCGTTCAGAGCTGTGACTTTGCGCCTTCACCGAGCGCGCTGGCACTCCCCGATGACACGTACCTCCTCGCGACGGCCGGTGGCGACTCCCTCATCAAAATGTGGAGCATATATTACAACGAGGTACTTTAGCGCGAACGTAGTCTAGAATAACAATGCAGCCGAGCGTGCATGCCAGTATGTCGCGACGTCACGCAGGCGCTGGAGAAGCCGACGGTGCGCGCGCTGCAGACGCTGGAGCTGCACGGCGGCGGCGCGACGTCGCTGCGCTGGGGCGGCGCGCTGCTGGCGGCCGCGGGCGCCGACCGCGTGCTGCGCGTGTGGCTGCTGGCCGAGCGCGGCGCCAGCGCGCGCCTGCGGGCCGTGCTGTCCGTCAGCAGCCTGGCCGTGGCGCTGCTGGGCGACGGGCCGCTGCTGCTGAGCGGCTCGCTGGCGGGCGAACTGGCCGTGTGGCAGCTGCCGTCCGAGCCGCGCGACGACGAGCAGGACGAGGAGGGCACGGCGCCGTGCTTCTGGAGCCGAGAGGCCGTGGGGCGCTGGCTCCGAGATTGTATTACGCGCGCCCCTGGTCAGTCAAAATGCTAATATTACGATAAAATTTGTAGATTTTATTGAAGCCATCGTCCTTATTATCCAATGTGGCAATACGCAGGGCCACTGCCAGTGAGCTGGCAGTGCAGGGACCGAAGTCAGGCTCGTTGGTTTGCGTCCTTTAGACTAGAAAAGCAGTCTGTAGTTTTTACTTTAATAATTTGTGCTCTATCCAAAGAATGAATTCCATGGCAGGTTATGATCTGCGCCCGGACGAAGAGGAACTCCTTATTCAAAGAGCCGAGCAGGCAAACATGACGGGCTCCAGACTACTGTCCACTCCGGTCGACACATTGCTGGAACATTTGGGATATGGTACTATAACATAATTGTTTCTATAAATTATTGTGTAATCCTGTAAGAAAGTGTTTTATAGCTGACCCCGCAAACGTCGTTTTGCAAAAAAGAAAAAAAAATAGATAGTAGCCGATTTTCAGACCTACCCGATATGCACACAAAATTTCATACAAATCGGTCCAGCCGTTTCGGAGGAGTATGGTAACTAACACTGTGACACGAGAATTTTATATATTAGATATAATTTTTTGAAAACTAAAAATCCTGAAACCGTAGTTCAATAATATAGCCAAGGTGTAATACCTATAGAAATAACAAAAAAAAAATTAAGCTAAGTGAATAAATTGATTCACCTTTACCTCAGACACTCTAACATATTTTTAACTAGCTGCGCCCCGCGGTTTCACCCGCGTAAGTTTCGATCCTGTGGGAATATCGGGATAAAAAGTATCCTATGTGTTATTCTGATGTATAAGCTATATTACTGTAAAGTTTCATCAAAATCCGTTCAGTAGTTTTCGCGTGAAAGAGTAACAAACATCCATACATCCATACATACAAACTTTCGCATTTATAATATTAGTAGGATGACATAAAATGATATGGCAAGTAATTATTTACTTTGATAAATTATTGTAAAAGCTATTTGTAAGTTTTGATGTTCTGCTTATTCTAATCGACGTGATCATTGACATTTTTATTAATGTTATTTAAATTTAAAGTAATTTATTCAAATTAGTTTGAGAATCAGCACTTTTCGAACATCAAAACTGCCTAAGACAGTCCTCCGGCACGCCCGCCCTTCACCACTTCCTAGCGCTTTCTCTGGGGAGAAGTGGCGCAACAAACTGTCCAGCAGCACAGCTCGCTTCACTTGGAAAAACTTTATTTATTTCTTTGCGCCTGCATGGTAGTAACAACGGCATTCTAAAAATGATTGCCGCCAGAGCGGACTGTCCCTTTCAGAGACACTGGGTGGGGATAGGGTAGTTCTTTAGGGACAAAATTTTCGATTTCTACGGATATATTTCTGTAACCAACTAACATAACGGCATGTAATTTTTTTTTGTACAGTTTAGCTTTATCCCTTACTGGGACAAATTATATTTTTTAAATAATTGCTGTCTAGGTACAAAATAAAAATATTTGAAGTTTGTTCTTCTGATTCATATAGCGCGTCCGTTTGCCATTTTCCGGAACAAAATGGTCGATGTCGCATTTTCCCTTTGATACATCAATATAAATTATAATTATATCGAAAGGAAATGAAATTTCCTCTTACAAAAAAAATGTGTATTAGTTATAACTGTGTAAGTTTGTTTATAAATAATTGAATAAGAAGTGTCCGGCGTATAATACTGATTAATGTGGCGTAAGCTGCGCTTGACCGTACTTGGTCGGGTAATTATAATGAGAGCTGGCTTCCCGCGCGGGGGGAAGCAAATCGTGCAACGGACAAGCTAGAAGGCGAAGGTGTGGCTGGTTGGCTTAGATCCCGGTGTTACGAAGGTAAATACCTGATTCATCTGTGTTTGGTTCAGATGGCATTCTGATTACAATGCCTACTTTATAAAATTTATTTTATTGTTTTAAACTTCAATCTGTGTAGAAAAATGACAATAATGAAATCTGTATGTATGATGAGTTATGCATGATTTTAGGCAAAATCCTGATTCATCTGTGCCTGATTCGTATGGTCAAAACCCCACATGAATCATAAAATAAATTAGTTTTTTCCCTCTTCAGCACGAAAGGAGCGCTTTTGTTGCGTAATTCTAATTTTCTCTAGCCAATGTTTGACCATGTACAAGTCATTAGTTCTAGTCAATTTATTATTATTTACTTAGCTATAATCTTTTGAATAATTAAAAATGACAGGAGTATAAACTTGTTCTAATTATGACATTTTTGATGTCTTAGTCTTAGTTATGAATTAATAATTATTGTTTAGAATTAACAATCATAACTAACGGTGTATTTATCTATTACTAAAAATAAAGTAATCAAATTGAGACCAGTATTATTTAAATGGTGCTTCTGACATTAATCTTTCGTATTAACACAATCATAAAAATTATTCATAAATCAAAGTCTCTATCTAATTTCTGTTACATATTTTAATATTGCAGTTAACAACAATGCCACATACTAAAGATCAAAAGAAGGAGAAAAAGAGACTCGCAGAACGAAAGGATGGAAAACATAAGAAAAGATCCAGACAAGTATGCTCTGTACAAATTCAAAATGGAAGAAATATATTTGGAAGATAATTGTCAAAAGTGCCATTTCATTAAAGTTGATCTCGAATTTGTAACTTTATTGTTGGACTAATGTGATTGATAATTCCAATTAATAATTAAGACTGCTTAACTAAGACTGGTGTCAAAAGTGCCATTATTAGAATAAGTTTGAACTCCTGTCATTTTTTAATTATGAAAGGTATAGCTAGGTCAATAGGTATAAGAAATAGGAGTTGTACAGGGAAAAAAATAAATAGAGAGAATAATATAATTTAGCATTACAATAACTTGCTAGTACAGACGCCAGCACATCAAGCTACTACAATCTGACTAATTTCTTTAAAATATTTTCAACTTTATTGCTAAAGTATAAGGTTCAATGTTGATTGAGAAAATTTGACAGTTTCGGGTAGCTTGATGTGCTGGCGTCTGTACCTAACAATTTATTGTATTATAAATATTACAATAGTTAAAATTTCTGTTATATAACATTATTCTCGCTTTCCCATAAAATATAATAACTATACTAGAGTTTCTAAAATGTTTTACAGAAATTATTGTTGAATTCACCAGATTTATAATAATTAATCAATTAATTAATTAATTTTATTTTTTTTTTCATAAAAACACATTATTGTTGTTGTTAAAATATGATTATTTTTTTAATACAGAGCCTATCTACATAAAGTTTTTCATTTTTATTTATGTTTCTGATTCATCTTTAACCAGTTCTGATTCATCTGGGCACAAAATATTCGAACGTCGATATCTTGAAAACTACTATAAAAAAACGAGTCCCTCATTCAAATATATGTTATTTGGAATACCTATTTTCGTATGAACATGTGTTACAGAGCTGAAAGTGAAATTAAATTTTGGCCATATGGATCAGTCGAAGAATCAAATTTCGAAGAACTACCCGATAGTCCTAGGTCTGGATTCATAATTATGTTCTGAAAACTAATAATACTAACAACTATTTACATAAGCATTATTGTTACTAACACCAAAATACTAACAAAATTATGGAACTAGTCTGAAATAAAGTTTTATTTATTTATTTATTTATCAATCAATCAATCGATCAATCAATCATGTTTATTGTGGATCATAGGTACAGAAGTAGATACAGGTGTTAAAATTTACAGTGATGTTGATCAGCTATGTCCCGCCTTTTGGGCATACAATACAAATTATTAACATTGTGTCATATTATTATATTAGAATTTAACATTATTATTTTAACAAGTTAACAAAGAAAATAAATAACATTACTTTTAAAATTAATGGAAAAATTAAATTAACAAAGTAGGTGGGTTGTTAGAAACTAATATTACAACAAAAAAATAAACAAAAAATATAGGTCAATCAAAGATTTTAAAATTAATAGTAAGCTTGCTTATACAACAGTAGGTATTCAAAGTAATTAACATTACGAAAAAGAGAACATTAAATTAAACTACTTGCCATAAGTCAGCTAGCCACGCCACTATATAACAGAATAAAACTATAATAAAGCAAAAAAAAAAAAACTAAAAATATTAATGAAAGCATAAAGGGCGTAACATCTTACATATTTATGCATTTCTGGGTTATGTTTACATAGCTGTCACTTAATATATTTATTTGCTATAAAACATGGTACATTACTGTCTTTTATATAAAGTTACTAGCGGCCCGCCCCAGCTTCGCACGGGTGCATTTTTATTTTCAAATTTCTGAAATTTTCTTTCATAACGACCTTGTCCTGGCAATTTTCGCAACAAAATAATATTGCGATTATAAATTGAGATATAAACTATCCTATCTTTCAAGCTGGATGAAACTGTACACAGTGTGCAAAATTTTATTAAAATCGGTTCAGTAATTTAGGAGTCCATTGCGGACAAACAACGTGACACGTAATTTATATATATTAAGAAGATGATCAAACTCAAACTCTAAGAATTTATTTCAAATAAACCAATTATAGGCACTTTTGAATTGTCAAGGGTCGGTCAGTCAGAAAGATGAAGCTAGTTGCCCATTCCAAAGCGTAGGTACCTGTGGAGAAGAACGGGCAAGAAACTCCACGGACACTCTTTTAAATAAAAAAATTGTTACAGAAATCTGGGTTACATCATTCATGTTCAAATATTATACATGTGAGAACGATGCAGAAAGACGAGCACGTTAAAGGCGTCCGTACTAAAAAGAACAATTCATAAATGAAAATAAATTAAAATAAGCCGTGACGGCCAAGAGATGACCAGTCCCTACTGACGGCCCCGTTCACGAACATGACGTATGGATCAGCACCATTCAGCTCAACCATTTTGAAGGGAACCCAATGATCTAACACACACGCCACGCGAGTGAGCATGACATACTCTCAGCCGCCAGGGCACATTCAAGTCAATGAAAGACGTACCCAGTAAACGGTAGCTTTATAGTTTAGGTACATAGTGCTCACACGTGTGCTGTGCAATTATCTTCTATCTATACTTATAATAAATCTGTAGAGAGGTCAATTCTGTACATGAAATATATTTCCAAAATAACTATCAGCGGGTGATTAGTGATCGTTACTGACGCCAAAAGTGCAATCAGTAAATTTTTTATCTGTCTGTCTGTCTGTCTGTATGTTCGTTATAGAAACAAAAACCACTCGACGGATTTCAACGAAACTTGGTACAATTGTTCTTCATACTCCTGGGCAGGTTATAGTATACTTTTCATCACGCTACGATCAATAGGAGCAGAGCAGTGAAGGTAAATGTTGGGAAAACAGGATTTCTTTTTAGGTGAAGTAGTAATAGGTTAGTAGTAGTTAGTTAGTAGTAGGTAAGTTTTGGTTAATTTATGTTCAGTTTTTTTTAATATTAAGTAGGTAAAAGCGTAGGTACTTTTATTAATTATAGGTATAGGTATTATTAATTATAGTAGTTATAGGTATTTAGTTTTAAGTGAAGTAGGTTTTATTATATATTATTCCTGTAACGATAGTGATGATGAGTTAATAAATAAATAAATAATAATAATAAATAAATATATTAGATGTAGTTATATATTTTTAGTTATTCAAGCCACAAGCGGACGCCGGCGTCCGCCCGCTATTGTCTTGAAAAACGCGTTGAATGAGAAATACGCGTTCTCAAGAATCGGCAGAAGAAAGAGCACATCGGTTAAACTCTATGAGAGTTAGTGCCTCAATTTCCGGAAGTCATTATTCCACGCGGACGAAGTCGCTGGCAAAAGCTAGTACAATACTAAGAGATTGAATTTATACAATGCAAAGATGGTTTTTCAACTATATTTTCGAATGCTAATTAATTAGTTTATGCGCCCTTGTGGAGCAGGACCAGCGTTCAGCCAAGCATTTTTGTCGGCGATGTAATCCCCCAACTTAGATTATACTTGGCTGCATAGTGTGCGTTTTATGCAAGCGTTTTATCTTACACTAGCTTTTTCCAGCGACTTCGTCCGCGTGGAATAATGACTTCCGGAAATTGAGGTACTAACTCTCATAGAGTTTAACCGATGTGCTCTTTCTTCTGCCGATTCTTGAGAACGCGTATTTCTCATTCAACGCGTTTTTCAAGACAATAGCGGGCGGACGCCGGCATCCGCTTGTGGCTTGAATAACTAAAAATATATAACTACGTCCAATATATAAAATAATATATAATAAAACCTACTTCACTTAAAACTAAATACCTATAACTACTATAATTAATAAAAGTACCTACGCTTTTATCTACTTAATATTAAAAAAAACTGAACAAAATTAACCAAAACTTACCTACTACTAACTAACTACTACTAACCTATTACTACTTCACCTAAAAATAAATCCTGTTTTCCCAACATTTCCCTTCACTGCTCTGCTCCTATTGACCGTAGCGTGATGAAAAGTATACTATAACCTGCCCAGGAGTATGAAGAACAATTGTACCAAGTTTCGTTGAAATCCGTCGAGTGGTTTTTGTTTCTATAACGAACATACAGACAGACAGACAGACAGACAAAAATTTTACTGATTGCATTTTTGGCGTCAGTAACGATCACTAATCACCCTCTGATAGTTATTTTGGAAATATATTTCATGTACAGAATTGACCTCTCTACAGATTTATTATAAGTATAGATGTGTCGCATGCATGGACTGGCATACAAATATTTAAACATGTTATATGTAACAAATTTAATACAACACAATACATAACGTATGAAGCAATATGAGAGTAAAAAGAAATAAGATTTTTAAGGACAGCTAAGAAGAAGGGACCTTATAATATTTAGATTACTTAATAGATAACTATCTTTGTCATTGCTAAATTTTAGATTAAAAAGTTCCTAGAAAACACGTCGCACGCCGCGGCGTCCAGCCGTCGCTGTGCTTTATTTTGATAACGACGGTATTTGCGGCGCGCGGCACAGCTGGACCTCGCAGGCGGCGTGTGAGCAAGGCTTCACCTGTATATTTACGAACATAGATTCGGCCGCCTTCGGTGACGGACAGCTACACGTCACGCACCGGCCGCGGCCGTCGCGGTCGGCGTGCGGGCAGGTACAGCGCCACCTAACCGACCGCGCGCTAGCGAGCGAGCGAGCGGTGCCGCGCCAGCAGCCGACGAGCGCTACGTCCAAGTTGGTCGCTGTTGCTGGGCTATTTACTATTTTGAGGACCTCCAAATACTAAATTTTGAGGTTCACAAAAAGAGACGCATTCATTGTATTAGACTGTTCAATAATATTTTTAGGAAATCTAAATGAGAATTATTTGAGGTTCGATTCGACACGCTTATTTCAATTACACCTTGGATATTGTTATAAGGTTTTCCATTAGGGTGGATGGCAATTTGAAAATAACTCTGTATGATCATGTTTTCGAACGAATGAAGATATTCTATTGTAATACATGTATTGTGTTCAGAGCCCGAGAGCGTTGCAGACGAAGCCGATGGCTCGGTGCCCGACGATGCTAAGCGGGCCCTCGTGCGCGAGGAGCTGAGCTGGCTGCAGGCCGCGCCACCATCCTACAACCAGGTGAGCCCATTGTGTTTAGAGCTCGGAAGCGTTGCAGACGGAGCCGATGGCTCGCACGACGCGGAGCGGGCGTTCGTGCGCGAGGAGCTGGGTTGGCTGCAGGCCGCACCGCCCTCCTATGACCAAGTGAGCCATTTGTGTTTAGAGCTCGGGAGCGTTGCAGACGGAGCCGATGGCTCGCACGACGCGGAGCGGGCACCGCCCTCCTATGACCAGGTGAGCCCATTGTGTTTAGAGCTCGGGAGCGTTGCAGACGGAGCCGATGGCTCGCACGACGCGGAGCGGGCGTTCGTGCGCGAGGAGCTGGGTTGGCTGCAGGCCGCACCGCCCTCCTATGACCAAGTGAGCCATTTGTGTTTAGAGCTCGGGAGCGTTGCAGACGGAGCCGATGGCTCGCACGACGCGGAGCGGGCGCCGCTCTCCTATGACCAGGTGAGCCCATTGTGTTTAGAGCTCGGGAGCGTTGCAGACGGAGCCGATGGCTCGCACGACGCGGAGCGGGCACCGCCCTCCTATGACCAGGTGAGCCCATTGTGTTTAGAGCTCGGGAGCGTTGCAGACGGAGCCGATGGCTCGCACGACGTGGAGCGGGCGTTCGTGCGCGAGGAGCTGGGTTGGCTGCAGGCCGCACCGCCCTCCTATGACCAAGTGAGCCATTTGTGTTTAGAGCTCGGGAGCGTTGCAGACGGAGCCGATGGCTCGCACGACGCCGAGCGGGCACCGCCCTCCTATGACCAGGTGAGCCCATTGTGTTTAGAGCTCGGGAGCGTTGCAGACGGAGCCGATGGCTCGCACGACGCGGAGCGGGCGTTCGTGCGCGAGGAGCTGGGTTGGCTGCAGGTCGCACCGCCCTCCTATGACCAAGTGAGCCATTTGTGTT
The DNA here is from genome assembly GCA_949316385.1 of Globia sparganii. NCBI lineage: Eukaryota > Metazoa > Arthropoda > Insecta > Lepidoptera > Noctuidae > Globia > Globia sparganii. The sequence continues at coordinate 83,385 of OX438665.1, forward strand.
TAGAGCTCGGGAGCGTTGCAGACGGAGCCGATGGCTCGCACGACGCGGAGCGGGCACCGCCCTCCTATGACCAGGTGAGCCCATTGTGTTTAGAGCTCGGGAGTGGAATTGTTTAAACTAACAAATCCAGTTTTGACTGATTTTTGCAGTTTATTTGGTTTTGGCAGATTAACAATTTTGACTCTGTATATAATTTGTTTATTTCTGATGTATTTCGGTAGACTATACAATGTCTGATGTAAGCAGTGGGCATGCTCCGGTAGTACAGTCAATTGCATGTCGCATACGAGCAGTGCTATTGTAGTGGCACGCAGCTGAGCGTACATGGCACAGTATTGTGGTTGCAGGAGCGGTCGGCGCCGCACGCGCTGCGCTGTCCGCTGTCGCACCGCGTGCTGCGCGAGCCGGTGTTCGCGGCCGACGGCTACACCTACGAGCGCGCCAACATCCTCGATTGGTTCCTCGCCGCCGGTGCGTCGCCACACCACCTACCACACAACACATATTACCACCACATACCGCGCTACCACACCGGAGTGCACATAACCGCTTGGCATATAGCTTGGTTGATAGAGACTACTCCCGATTCCTACGTTTGTAAATTCAGAATATTAAAGTTTACTACAAATAAAATTAATTTAGTACCTCAACCATAACTATCCTAGTTGGTACTTCGGGTAAGCCTCAAATAATTCCAAATACCTATTGGGGTATTACAACCTTCTGCCGGCGACTTCGTCTGCGTGAAACTATCGCCGGTCCGTGCTATTACTTCGTGTGCGTGAAACTATCGCCGGTCCGTGCTATTACTTCGTGTGCGTGAAACTATCGCCGGTCCGTGCTATTACTTCGTGTGCGTGAAACTATCGCCGGTCCGTGCTATTACTTCGTGTGCGTGAAACTATCGCCGGTCCGTGCTATTACTTCGTGTGCGTGAAACTATCGCCGGTCCGTGCTATTACTTCGTGTGCGTGAAACTATCGCCGGTCCGTGCTATTACTTCGTGTGCGTGAAACTATCGCCGGTCCGTGCTATTACTTCGTGTGCGTGAAACTATCGCCGGTCCGTGCTATTACTTCGTGTGCGTGAAACTATCGCCGGTCCGTGCTATTACTTCGTGTGCGTGAAACTATCGCCGGTCCGTGCTATTACTTCGTGTGCGTGAAACTATCGCCGGTCCGTGCTATTACTGCGTGTGCGTGAAACTATCGCCGGTCCGTGCTATTACTTCGTGTGCGTGAAACTATCGCCGGTCCGTGCTATTACTGCGTGTGCGTGAAACTATCGCCGGTCCGTGCTATTACTTCGTGTGCGTGAAACTATCGCCGGTCCGTGCTATTACTGCGTGTGCGTGAAACTATCGCCGGTCCGTGCTATTACTTCGTGTGCGTGAAACTATCGCCGGTCCGTGCTATTACTGCGTGTGCGTGAAACTATCGCCGGTCCGTGCTATTACTGCGTGTGCGTGAAACTATCGCCGGTCCGTGCTATTACTTCGTGTGCGTGAAACTATCGCCGGTCCGTGCGGTAATGTGTCGGAGTGATTCCTACGGCCACACACGCCACAGCATGCATGGCAGATGTCAACCGTGTCGTCCTTCATAATAAATCTTCCGGACAATCTTCGTCTTGATAACTTACAAAACGAAGCCAGGCTACGGACGCTAGCAGTATATCACAGGGCCTGGAAAAAGCGTCCGTGAAGCTCCTTACTCTGCTATACCTCCTTATGATTGTTTATTATTATTTCATTATCAAGAGTTGTGTAGTGAGCACTCGTGTGTTGCAGACGGCGCGGTGTCGCCGATCTCGGGGCGGCGTCTGCTGTCCTCGTACCTGCAGCTAAACTTCGCGCTGCGCGAGCAGCTGCGCGAGTTCCTGCGCTCCTCAGCTGACACCTGACATTTATCATACTAAACTGTTATATTAAATTCTGTGATGTCAATTTTCTCTGATAATCTTTTAAGAAAGTTTCGCAATACTAATATACTAAAAAAAAATCTGCAAGGCCATTATTATTCCGTTACCCACTCAGTAGGTTTCCTACAATATGGGCTGTATGCGCTGCTGAATGGGTCGCACACAACTTGGATCTTAGCTTGAATGATAAGTAACGGATAGCCAAAGATGATGGTTTATTGGGTATATTTAACTACTACGTAACTAATGCTATATTATGAATGAGTACAGCTGACTATGAACGCTGATCGTGTACTGTCGCGTTACACTATAATATGCTTGGCTGCATAGTGTGCGTTTTATGCAAGTTTTGAATTTCGTTTCATTGAGTGGAGTATGTGGGGGGTATTTTATTGTAACACTAGCTGACCCCGCAAACGTCGTTGTGCAAAAAAAAATAGATATTAGCCGATTTTCAGACCTACTGAATATGCATATAAAATTTCATAAAAATCGGTCCAGCCGTTTCGGAGGAGTATGGTAACTAACACTGTGACACGAGAATTTTATATGTCATGAATGGATGGCGCCACAGTACAGCGGACAGCGCCATCTTACAATTTGATTGGTACACGAAGGATCACGTGACCGGAAACAAGGAAGCCCTACCCTTGACACGATCGTCGGTGGAGGGGATGCGGCGAAGCCTGGCGGAGAGACCGAGTGTTGCGACCACAAGTCGACAGTCCACAGTGCGACAGTCTACAGTCAACGGTCGAGCTGGGGCAGTCTTGGCAAACGCTCAATACCAACGCACGTCTTTGTTTCCGACGCATGTGTGCGTTTCGGTTGTTAATCGCTAGTTTATTAAAGTTACTGTAAATTCAAATTATCTTTTCGTTCGAGTACCCACTGTAATGCCCACACCTATCTAAACTATGTCGGATCGTGAAGAAGACCCGATGTATCGCATCTCGGCCACCCAATGATGCGACATATATATTAAGATTTTAAATAGTACCCCATGAAGGATGAGTCTAGTTTAGGCAGTCTGAAACCTGGTTGAACTATTTGGTCCCTGTTTCTAGTCCCATAGGTGTGTCTGTCACCTCTTTTTAACCGACTTCAAAAAAGGAGGAGGTTCTCAATTCAGTATGTTTTTTTTGTGTGTTTGTTACGCGATCACTCCGCCAATTGTGGACCGATTTTCAAAATTATTTTATTATTCGAGGTGGTCCCAATGTCACCAAATTGGAATCTGATGAGGGGATCCCATGGAAATCGAGGGAAACCCTCAAATTTTGTAGGTACGATTTTTGTTACGTGACATCTACCAATTTCCTCCTGTCGCAAGCTGTTACAGAACTCCGTTCCAGTAAATAGTAGCATGGAAGGGGCATAACGCTCTTTCGTTACGTGACGATATCTACCAGTTTGCTCCCACCGCGAGTCAGTTTGCTCCTCTGTAAAAGAACTTCATTCCGGAACTTCGAAGATTTGAAACTTTGAAGTCACTCGAATTACTAAAACTAAATTACTAATTGCTTTCTCAAAAACTTTCAACTAGCCTGTTTGTGGATCTGGCTTGACGTAATGTCACGTGTTTACCACGAGACTGCATACAATTCAGTAAAGAAAGACTTGTACTTGGTGTCGTTGTGCACACATTAGGTAGTACAGTATCGCCCACATTTCAATTAATGAAACCTCTTAAGAAGTTTGGTTAGTACAGTTTCAGAGATCCGTTAGTTCACTGTTACACTTCTGTTCACATGATCTGACCAAGATCATGTCTGGACTTTAAAAGAGACATCTTTAAGTTTGTTTAGCCCTTTCTTCTCAGAATATTCAGATAGGAAACGCCGAAGTCATCTGATTTTTAAAATATGATTAACATGTAAAAGTGTTTCTGTAAACCTACATATACAAATAAAATCATTTATCATTTGTTATTGTATTTACCCAGTAGGAGCGGGTGACTGGGTTGTGGAGGTCAGATACAGTCGCTCCATGGAAAATACCTACTGGTATTGATCTCCAGCTGGTTAGACTGGAAGCCGAGTAGCTGACCCCAACGTAGTTGGGATAAGGCAATAGGCAGATGATGACTTGTGTAAGTGTAATTGGATTGAGTTTTAAAATTCAAAACTTTTTTTATACCTGTAAACCTGCCTGGGCTCTAAGAAAACGTCAGAAGTGAGCTCTCACTGACGGCATGCGCATGCAGCATGCAGCATGTCGCTAGGAGAGTGGCTTGGAGTCGCAATAATACCAAAAACAATGTTTCAACGATTTCATCTTTATTTTGTATTACTTACATTATTATATTTACAAGTGAGGCAGTAACAGTGTCAACGAACCAAATTTATTCAACAGTGGTTCCGCCACTGTTCGACGACATTCGTTCAGTAAATTAACAAAGTGTTGATCGCCGCGAGCGGTGCGGGACGACGGCACACTTACTGCCGCTCGCTACTGCAGCACCGGGGGCCCGGTCTGCGCTGGGCGTCTTTACACGTCTGACGTCAGCCTACACGGTGCTTGTGACCTGCGCAGGCGCTTGCACTAGCGCTAGTTACACGCAGCGTGTACTGACCGTACCGCACCTCAGTAGCAACACTTGAAGCAGGACATTACCCTCATTGCTACAATATTAGGGGAATGTTAATGTCAATTGTTTACCAAGGACGTGCGGTATTCATGGTTTATACAGGTACCAGCAAAATTAAGGTTTATAGCCGAGGGTGGGCCATCGTCCAGTACCGTCTCATGTCAATCAAATTATATAAAATATCATTATCATAGTTCAGTATCAATTCAACCAATTCATAGGTTATGATACAATTCCTTGCAGTTTTGTACTGTTGAACAAATGACACGAGTACAATGGCCGTCCGTGGGACGTTGGCGGTTAAAACGATTTCGATGTCGCTATGAGTAGTCGAGCAAAGCTCCACGGGGCGGCGCGCGTGCGCGGTGTCGGACACATGCGTCGGGCACATGCGAGGTGTCAGACACGTGTGTCGGGCACATGCGAGGTGTCAGACACATGTGTCAGGCACATGCGAGTGTCAGACACGATTCTGAAACAGTTCTACGACATTCGTTTCGCCGAATAACTGGTCGTCAACAGAACGATTCACTTTCAAGTGTTTCGCCGACAGAACTTTGTCGTTTATTGTTTGCACCCTAGTTGTATATAACGCTTGTAGAAAACTGTTTGACATATCAACAATAAACGAAAACAGTACTACATGTAGGATAAATCTTTTGTGCTTTGATGTAAACGCGGGGATAGATGAACAGTTGCGTCGAAAGGTTCTATCGACGAATCTCTCAAAACATATGCGTCGGGCACGTGGGATGCGCACTATGCGCAGTGTCTGACACAGGCGTCACACAATCATATGAAGCACGCGCCGCCACGGTCGCAGTAGATTAATCAATGTAACTATTAATATAATTAATTGTAATCGTTTATAATAATTATGTACAACTTTACAAATGTGAAGGTTGCACGAGCGGCAGCCGGCCCGCGAGGCGCGCGCCGCTGCGCTCGCGCCGTCGCTATGTACATAGTTTTGTTTCCCATAATATAAACTTTAGTAGGTAGGTAATACGAATAATCTCGTAATTTTAATTATCATCTCACATCGTTCATATCACAACGCGTACGACACACCGTTCCATTATCTAAGTAATACATTTGAAATTTTTACAATACATTTAACTTAACCACTCCGCATCGTATGCGGGTGTTGGACGTGAGGGCGCGCGCGCCCGCGCAGTCACTCGCACACTCACTCACACTCACACTGTAGTCACTCGAGTCCGCCCTCGCGGGCTCGCTCACAGTTCGCTGCGCTATTTGCCATCGTCCTCGTCGTGACACAGCACCCTGGAAGCAAAAACCACACCATGTTAAACAAGCAGCATTTGTACATCAGAAATGTTTCAGAAGGGTTCCGTTCATCGACACTGGTTCAAGCTCGGCTTTCCTAAAAGCTGGAACCTTCACATACACGGTCTACTGTAATCTAATGTAACTAGCCTGTGCTGTCCCACTGCAGGGCAAAGGCCTCCCTCTCCACACAATTCTCTTTTGCGAGTGCCGGCCATTTACTCGATTGAAATAAATCAAAACTCGAATTGGGCTCATTAGGGATCCTATTTTCCGTTAAGTTTGAGGAATTAAGAACGAGATATTTCCTCTGAACAACCTTTACGTATTATGAGATCAATCTTGAAATCGTAACTTAAAGTAACAAAACGTATGAACTAGCTGATCAGTTTCAATTCGTGTCGGTATTATAATAAACCACTCACGGGTAGAGCAGCGCGAGCGCCACGAGCAGCAGCGGGCGCAGCGCACGCGCGGGGCCCGGCGCAGCCAGTAGCGCACGTGCGGCGGCCGGCGCGGCCAGCAGGGCGCGTGCGGCGGCCGGCGCGGCCAGCAGCACGCGCGCGGGGCCCGGCGCAGCCAGCAGCACGCGCGCGGCGCCGAGCGCGGCCAGCAGCGCGCGCGCGGGGGGCGCGCGGCCGCGCGGCGCCGCGTTGCCGTGCTGCATGGCCGCCGGCTGCTCGCCTGCGGGCACACGGTACTGTGCTTCATTGAACAACGTGAGACTGCTCGCGGCCGATACGATCGTCACTGAAATACTAAAGTGAAGGTGCACGCCGAGGGTGCAATGCAGTAACGCGCCGCAACGTCAACTTCGAGGTTTTATGGAAGACCCCGGTAGTAAAGTGAAGTGCTGCTAACGTAGTTTTAGACTGCTTTCACATTTAGGCGAATTTTGCAACGCGACAGTCGCGCGACTTCTGAAGAGCAATTACCTTCACATTATAAGAACAGCTTCATATTCACATTCACAGTATATACTCTGTGATATAATGTGAAGGCATAATCTGCTTTTGCCGAGTTACTATCGCCACAGAATAAATAGTCGCGCTGCTAACATCCTAATGTGAAAGCGGCCTTAAGCCTTATTTGTTGACAGTAGTTTTGTTATATTTACACAATATTATAAAGAGGAAAGATTTGTTTGTTTATTTGTTTGAAATGAATAGGCTCCGAAACTGCTAGACCGATTTGAAAAATTATTTTTGTGTTGGATAGTCCATTTATCGAGGAATGCTATATAACATCACGATACAACTAATAGGATCATCGCACCAATGAAAACTTGCAAAAACGTGAAAAATTATTCCTTTTGAGAGCTTCCGTTGCGTGCGCTGCGTAAACGGTTAAAATTACGCAAAAATAATGTATGACGGAATTGTTTCCCTTAAAAGTTCTAAAAAAAATTTCGCGACACCATATGTCTATCTTTTAAGGCTGACTCACTATAGTTTTTTTTATGATAATCAAATTTGTTCTAAAATAATGCATTATTTGCGAAGGTGTTTTTATAAACATGATATTAATCCTTATCCAAATAAATACGTGATTCATCATCAGTATTTAATTTTGAACAAAATTGCCCTTGACATATTTTGATTTCAATGAATATCCTAAGAGATATCATAGTTTTACTTTAAAATAAATCAGTACGGCAGCCGCGCACCGGTAGATGTGCGAGGTTTACTATAGTTCCACTCTTACTGATCATAGCGTGATGTACCTAAAATGGCTTCTTAAAGTAATGTACACAAGGCTACACATTAAGCTCCAGTTTTAGCTGATGTCGCATTGTATAGATTTTCGTACAATCAGAAGTCAGCTTATACTGGTTATGTATAGCTTGATGTGTAGCCGTGCGTACTAAGTAATAATCTTAAAGTAATGAAATATATTATAATATATATTAGGTTTTTTTCCCTCAAATTAACGCGGGTGAAACCGCGGGGCACTGCTAGTACTTTATATTATGTTAGTTTGCAATTTATAATTGTGTATCAAGGCCTTTTAGCCTGAAATAAATGTTTATTATTATTATGATGTTTGTGTACAGAGGCCAGCATATCAAGCTACCCCAATCTGTCAAATTTTCCCAATTGAATATGAACCTTATTCCTTTGCAGTAAAGTTGAAAATCTATCAAAGAAATTTGACAGATTGGGGTAGGTTGATGTGCTGACCCTCTGTACATGTGGCTGACGAGGACGAATGCGACCGACTAACACTATTTTCAATATAATACAATGCAACAATAATAACCAGAGACATCGAGTACAGCGTCTCAAGATGTTAACTGTTCAACACAGAGGTAAGGGCATGCGTGGTACTGACCGCTGAGCACGTGCAGCATGACAGACGCGGAGTCCAGGTTGGAGGGCGAGCACGAGTAGTTCCCGGAGTCCTCGCGCCGCGGACTGTAGATGATCAAGTTGCCCACCTGCAATAGCAGCGGACCGTCGAGTCACTGGTCTTACAGCATGGAAGTATACTTTACATTATAACTGCACATACAAACATTATTCCTCTAAATTGAAGTTCGCGATCCATACTTAAGACATCCATTTTGACGTTTGTGCAGGGTGAGAGAGCAACTAAGTCAGGCGCGGATCCAGCCCTCAAAAAAGGTTGTGGTCACACCCACCCGAAAATCGGCCAAGTGCGAATCGGAGTATGAACTCGCTCATGATTCATATACTTAGTGCATTCCTACAAAGGAGATGTTTACAAAATGTATGACGCCCTGACCAAGATTTTACGCACGATTCATTGTATTTTTTATTAAGGCATAATATAGGATAATTATAATATCATCAGCCTATCGATCTCAATAGACCATGAAGGTGTGACGTCACAATTAAGTCTGTTAGGGTTGTGGGCATGCCCATGGTGCCCACAACGGTGGATCCACGCTTGGACTAAGCGCATGCAAACAATTCTTATAGAACTCGCGAGTATTTAAACACTAGAAGGGTACAAGAAAAGAAGGATCATAAAGTCTTTTTTTAAATTTCGAATAACCATTACTATCTAGAAAATTTAAAAAAACTTTCAAGGTATTCTACTGAATATAAATGTTAAATTGATTCATTCCCTGACAAACTACGACCAGCCTCAACCACTGGCTCAAGCTTGAAGTTTTGCGAGTTCGTTACATAGGTAATAAAATGAGCACGAAGGATGGATTTTTCGAAAATACACGTTTGCATGGGAGTTCGTCGACAAGAGTGTCTCGTGTGTCTCGCTGGTGTCATGGTATACGGTACCGTGGTGTCGGGGGCGACCCGCTCCATGCGGATCTCGACGAGGCTCTTGTCATAGTTGAGCACCCGCTCATCGTTGTGGTACCAGAAGATGTAGGCGGGCTCTTCCAGCGCCTGCGTGATGACGCACTTGAGGCTCACCGTCGTGCCTGCCTTCACGTACAGGTCCGACTCACCCACGATCTCGATCTTTGGCACTGTCAACATCGAATATATTACAGACTCAGCTTGCTTGAGACCAATAGTTGGCAAAAGTAGAGTGGGACGTCTCCAAACCTTAAAAAACATTTTTACAACAAAAAAAAAAAACAACCGACTTTTAAAAAAAAAACAAGTGTCCAAATCCGTCTATGTAACGAAGTTATAAAAAAAAAACAAAAAAATAGACTCAACACAAAAGGCGGAAAACCAGGGGTGGCTGTATAACTTACAAGGGGCCAATGTCCAGACGACACTAGCGGCAGTCGACATCGAACGATCAGAATGACAGAACCCAGTCACAATGGAGAGTGGGAGTACACTCACCTACAACGTTGAGCTGCACGAAGTGGCTCATCTTGGGCTCAGTGCCCACCTGGCACTCGTACACGCCGGCGTCGCGCGCCTGCACGTACTTCACCTGCACATACGCTTATTGTCACTCACTCGTCGCCCAAATACCGCCACATTCACGAAATAACACAAATGAGAACTCCCTGCTAAATATTTCTTCTGTTTTGTAAGTGTCTTCATTTTTTACCTTATTTGCCAAGGTTTCAAAAGAAGATGAAATAATTTACCTAAATGCCCCTAGCTAGACAAAATAATAGTGAATAATGGACCTGCAGCGTCCAAGTGTCGGTGGCCTCGACTAGGAAGGCCTGGAAGCGCTCGTCGGCGATGAAGGTGAAGCGGTCCACGGTGAGGATGTGCGCGTCGCGGCGCCGGATCCACGACACCGACTTGTTGCTGAGCTGCCGCACCTGCAACACGCGCCCCGAGTGTCAGCATTATCACTACCACGACATCGTCATACTTACATATAGCAGCACCAGGTTATTTTGGCGCATGTCCAAAATCGGAACTAACATCACATCATCATCTTGTTTTTGAAACAAAGTTCCTTAACGCACGTTATGCAAATGCAGATTTAGCGAATGAGAACTAGATCGAAGAAAGTGTAACATTTTTACCGGCACGACACTTTTTTAATATACATTTTCAGTGAAATTTCGTAAAAAAAACAGCGTCCCAGTTGCCCCTGGCAACGTCATTCGAGTACTAAAATATCATTGTAGCAGTAAATACAGGCTCGTGTTTATATGTCACACGTTTCAGAGAACTCACTCATTAGTGATTTTCAAGTGTTAGCATTTTGAATCGGGAGCTTTTATCAAACAAATAAAATAAGAAGCATTGAATATGATGAAACTTTCACATGTTAAGCCAAGGAACTCGATAGATAAGTAACTTGACTATAGGCAAACCGCTTAATTGAGTCCTCGCCTACGGGGTATAGGGGCGCTGGGGTAGGACGAGAACGGTGATCGGGAGAGGTGCGGGCAGCTGGCGCTTGTAGCGTGATACACAAAAGCCAAAATGTGCAATGAAGCAGCCATCATCAGAATCATCTAAATCGTCCTGCGCATCTATAATAAATCAACAACGTCATCTAAAACTATTTCAGGTTTGCAGTATTCGTCCTCGACTTTAATTACATGGTTAAAACAATGCTCCCACTTCTCTACGGAATATCCAGCAAATAATCCCTCCAACATATTTTTTTTGGTCCAAATTGGAGTCAATACTTGTTTGTGTTAACTTTTCTTTAATATCACCCCAGACTAACTTCATTGGGTTCAGGTCTGGGTGGTATGGAGGCAAACGCAACACTTCATGACCGTTTCTTTTCAATAACTCGTCAGTTTTGTAAATATCTTCTGTGAAATGACTTTTAATTAATTGAAATAAGTCATTCTTTGTAAGTTTATCATCAAAAGTAAGCTGTGTTATATTACTATGGCAGACTTTGTTGGTATATGAGGCATGAGTTTTTCATTTATCCATTTACTAAAATTCACGAAATTCATAGACTTGTGATAATCACTGTTTTATATTTGGATTTGAATATCACAAGTGCTTCGTCTACAAATCCAGTTTGGCCTCCACAACGTACGATGATCAAACGGCCTCCTTTACCGATATGAGACAGCACACCGTGTTCATCCTTTGGTTGCCAACATTTTGAAACGTTATGAGATGCATTAACATGAGTTTCATCAAGATATAAAATATGTCTTCTTTCTCTACGATATTTTTAATAGTAGGTATTTATGTATGAACACCTCCGCAATGTTATATATGGCTGTTCGATAAGGAGTTTTCTCATCAGTATTTTTTAAATTTAAAACCTATATCATGTAATAATAGTCTTAAATATTCCCTGCCGCAGTTTAATACATTCTCTTCTCTAAGTACAGCATTAAAAGTTTTCAGAGTTGGTATTTTTGTTAAAGTGTGTAAAACTGAGTGACTTTTCTTCTTGCCACGCCTTTTGTGAAATCGTCTACTTCCACGCTTTTTCTGTGAATCTGTTGGTTTTCTCTGTGATTTAAATCTTTTGTTGTATATTAATCATTTTTCTTGTTGTACAATTTCAATAGTTCAGTTACAGATTATTCATAAAAAGTAATAAAATGAGCTGCATATTTTAGTTTATGTTTATATTATATTTATATACAAAACCATGAAAACCATCATTTATTAAAATATCTAACTTATTTACCTCGCAGCTTTTACTCCTCTGAGTTCAGCAGACGATTTTAAAATCTTAATTAGATGCGAAATACGTGATCATCATAAACACGTTTGTTTTAGGAAGATTATATTATGATTGTGCTTTGACAAAACCGGTTTCAGTCATTGTATTATGCCTTTCTACACAAGGATTTCATACTTTAACACAGAAAACTAATAACTTAATACGAAACAACCGCGAAACAAATAACCACTAGAAACCATACAAACAACTTGTTGACAAAAGACGTCGAGTGTAAATTGACGTCACATTTTGTTAAACCAATAGCGTTGCGTTTTGGAAAGGAGATTAACAAAAGCCCATACAACTTTCCCCAAACGCGTACGTCGAGGTACACGTGCACCAAATCGTAGAGAAAAAAATAGAGGAATTCGAAAATAATTGTGTCTTTATCCTTACATAATTTAAAACAACATAATACATTATGTTTTATTATTTTAAGTACCCGTAACACAATTAAAACATCAGGCAACTTAACATGTACAATTTACGTTACATTTGTTTGACACTCGAGCTGACATTTTCGTAAATCATCATTATCTGCCTAGCCTTTTCCCAACTATGTTGGGGTCGTCTTCCAGTCTAACCGGATGCAGCTGAATACCAGTATTTTACATGGAGCGACTGCCTATCTGACCTCCACAACCCAGTTAGGTACTGGGTAATACGATACCCCGTGGTAAGACTGGTTGTCAGACCTTCGGGCTTCGGGACTACCCGTAACGACTGTCAAAGACCCACGAATGATTTCCGAGGCACGGAGGGGTCTCGGTATGTAAAGAGGATCACCCATCCACAGACCAACCGCGGCAAGCGTAGCTTAACCTGATCGATCGACCTGTGCGGCTGTTATTATTTAGCCACAGGCCCCTCCTGACATTTTCGTAAATGTCATTCACATTATCACTCATTCCGTTCATTTCTGCGTTTCGGTGTACGAGTTATTTATTGAATTCAGATTGAATTATTTATAAATATTCGAAACGAAACAAATGTGAAACAACAGCGGTTGTAGCCGACAGCATACAGCTTTCAACTAAACTTGACAGTTTTTTTTATAAATTAAGTAGGTAGTTGTGCTGATGAAATGGTACCAAAATAGCGTGCTTTTTGTTAAGTTAAAAGTTATTTTATTCTCTTCACCGGGTATCCTTAAGAAAAAATATTAATGCAATATTATTCAGTGTAATCTAGTTTATTTTATGCCACTAAGTGTACCACGGTAGGTACTTCGTTTAGGCAGATTTTGGTGACATCCTTTGCGAAGGAATTTAAAAACAGCCACTTTTTGATGATCAAACACTATTAAATTATGATAAAAAAAAGTGTAGGTATGTTTTTTCACAATAAAGATTACAAAAAAAATTGACCATTTTGGAGTCACGTGCATATTTCCTATTTGCGTAACAATCAAGTTCCCTGAGGATACATACAAACAGGGATCAGCCGGTCTATTCTCTAAAGATCTCACCATGCAAACTTAGGTGAAGTGAGTTTGAAGTGAGCTGTCATTTCATCTAATGCTGGGGAAGCTATTGACTGCTCATATCACGTTGAAGTGAGTTTGAGGTGAGCTGTTATTCCACCTGATGCTAGGGAAACTATTGACTGCTCATGTCACGTTGAAGTGAGTTTGAAGTGAGCTGTCATTCCATCTGATGCTAGCGAAGCTATTGACTGCTCAGTGCTCATGTCACGTTCACTTCACATAAGTTTTAACGGTGGGGATTTACAGAACAGGCTATCGATTCTGTAAAAATCTCACCGTGAAAACATAAGTGAAGTGAGCGTGAAGTGAACTATCAATGGAGGCAATCCCTAACATCAGGTGGAATGACAGCTCACTTCACCTTAGTTTTCAGGGTGAGATTTTTACAGAATAGCACTGCAGATCGGCTGTGGTGTGGTGTTACCTTGCAGGGCAGGTAGGCGTGTGTGCCGAGCTGCGTGGTGATGTTGTTGGGCGCCGACGGGTCGAAGTAGGGCCCCGTGTATAGCCCCACGTAGCGCTTGGTGAGGCGCGGCCCGCCGCCCGCCTCGCCGCACGATAGCACTGCAACCACAAGTAAACAACAATAGATTAATGAAATTACAAGCCCAGCAAATTAGTTTGTTGTAACCATCAGTCAGTAAGAAAACAAAAAATAAATGTAAAGATGATTTTATTTAGTTATTTTGAACATTTCTTCCTAATAGTTAAAAACAAAAACGCGTAATATTCATGGTGGTTGGGAGCGTTTCGTAAAGAAATCAATCTACAGCTACTCACGATCACACACCAATACAGAAAAGACAGTATATTATTTACTTAACAATTTTTGATTTACTTATTCACAAAAATCAATCTTTAATCGATTCTGTAATAATCGATATATTATAGGTACTCACATAATAAAAAAATAATCTCTTTTAGCCGCCATCTTTATTTTATCTTACTTATTGTTTGCGCTTTAGTAATGACGTACGTATAACCTTCCTAGTGACTTTCAATTAGCTACAATATACTTACAGTTATAAAAAGCCCATAACTCGTTTTATTTAAGCGTTAGAATCTAGATTTCCTATAACAATAAACCTCTTGGAAGTAACCATAGTAGTATCTAGTGACATTAAATTATGACATTTCTGATTTGAAAGAATACACCAATAATTTTGATTTTGATGAATGTGGCCATGACACCTAAATTCTCTAAGAATGTATGAACAGTGAATTCATATTATTGTCATAAGCGATAAGCTCCATCAATGACTTATTTATTACTTCAGTCAGTAAGAATAATAATCTTGTGTTTCCAAGGACTGGAGTCCTTTTTTTCCAAAACGCTTTATATTTGATGTAACAGAACTGAGCTATGACAGCAGTAATAAAGGCTCGTGCTGTAATACTCCTCTACAAATACGAGGTAGCAGAAGTCACTTAATACATAATTTGATGAAATTGGGTAACTCAATTGCTACCATCCTACTATCTGCGGTTCGATATTCAGATGCTCATTACTGGGTAATGACGCAACTGATACTGCTATACTCTGCTAAGTTCATGAATACAAATAATGTTTTTTCTCAAACACGCTTGGAAACGCTTCCTTGACGGCATTACAATTTGAGCATTATTTTGACAACCTTCTTCGAGATAAATCGAAATTGCTGTACTGACCAAATACATGCGACCGGCGTGGCGGCCGGCAAAAGTTCTATGAAAATCCATATCTGTCGTGGTTTAGCGGCCAAATAAATTACATAGTAAACTCATATTGCTCATATTGCCAGTTGCACATGTCTAGTATCTTGCCACTAACTTATAAAGTCAAATAAAATTAAGGTATAAAAATTGTAAATAGGTTTCAGTCTCGAACAAATAAATATTATTATTATTATTATTATTACATCTGTCGTGTAATTTAAAAATGAAACGGTCTTTTACTCTGAAACATAGCAACCAAGGAGATAATTTATCAAAGGTTTTGTTTATATTTAAATTTCAAACTTGCTTGCAAATAGAAAGGTATTTTTTGAAAAAAAAAAACAAATGAACACTTTAACGCGGGAAAAATATTCTTGTTCGTTGTTCGTCATTGATTTTGAAAAGTAATTGTATTTTCAAATAAAAAGTTCTGTCTAGGTACTACTTAGTTTGAATTTCCGTGCATTATTTCAGAAAAGTACTATACAAGCCTTGCCCACAATTAGGCATTGATGGACTTACGTATATGTGCCTCGGCTTCCCCTCGGCGCCCACGTTTACACGTTCGTCCATCAATGCCTCAATCCGCAATCTTGCTCTTGGATTGTGCGAACCGGTTCGCATGTTTGCTACGCCGCGCGCCGTAGCCCATAACGGCAGTCGTAGAGGGCACTAGTATCCGTAGCATGTGTCCGGCGGTCCGTCGCCTTCATTTCCATTCTTGATTTCCGGAGCGAGGACCCAATAATAAAAACGAGATTTATGTGAGAGGCACCGCCGCCCAGCGCCGGCGGGAGGCGTGGGGGCGCGGCGGGTCACGGGATCCCGATCTAATTAATTACACGATGATGCTACGAGCCGCCTTTATAGATGTTTCATAATATTTTCTTTGCAGCATTGTGATTTTGTCATTAGCGTCGTCGCTGGGATAAATAAATCTGTCGACAGTATCGACTACTTTGTCGCTACAGACAGTCGGCACCGCGTCAGTGTGACAAAAAGATATGTCCTTCGCACGACACGACCGGTCGCTTCGTAGTGACATGAAAGAAGAACTATCTTATAAGAAACTAACACTAGCGATCGCGTAGTCACCTTGTTGCTGTTGGTCTGGGACACGCATGTGAAGTGCACAGACCGGGGACAGTGTTGGGACGCCGGGGCGAGGGGCGCGGGGCGCGGGGGCGCGGGGCGGACGTGCCGTGCTGGGGGCGGGGGCGGGACGGGCTCGTATTCCGGAATAAATTTAGTTTTTATCGATGCCACCCGTCTGCGCCGGATATTGAGGTTGGAAATGAAATCCCAAATCATCTCACCTCCGCAGGTTCCGGCGTCACCGACGCGGCGCCTCGGCGCGCACTCCACACAGTCCACACGTACAATGCACGATGTTCACACTTCTGTTAGTCTCGAGGCTCTAAGCTCCAGGCAGGTATTTTATTTCCAAACATCCGCCGACAGTATACCGGATGAAACTGATTCCCGCGGATATGATGTAACGAGCTTAAATACTACAGCAGACCATATTGTTCCTGCACACTGCAAACTGACACATCGACGACCTGGCGCCACGAGTTGAGACCAGTTAATTAATTTGATTATCACTCAATTGTTGAATATATCAACAATTTGCGAATTCTACCATTGCCAGCACTATCGACTGCTTCATGAAAAATAAAATAATAAATAATTATAATAATAATCTTTTAAATATTTTTTAAAAATTTGTAGAACGTTAGATAGCTGATTAAATGAAGATGTCTTTCCTGTAATTTGTACGGTTAATGTCACAGTAAAATATTGAGATAACTTGCGTCAAAGTTCATGTAGGTATGTAGAGGATTTATGAAATAACATTTAACTGTTTGATGTTTTAGAGAATTTGGTTACATCGAAAGATTTTTAAAGTATTAGGGACCCAATGGAATATCAATGAGGGTCATTTAATTTGACAAACATTTTGAAGGTATAAATATATGATATAAGACATTTATTTCTCAAAAACAGAATAATTATTCACTTAGAATGAGAAACACTGGTTGCACACATATAAACGTTCCTTGGAACGAGCATTGGAACGGTATGTTTAAAGTTAGACATAGGTACATTAAATGTTAGTCATTAACTTATCAATATGTTAGTAAAATAAACTATGCTAAAAGAAATCGAGTTTAGAAAGTATGTTTTTTTAAATATTTTTTCTTAATGTAGGTAATCTTCAAAAATATTGAGACTAAGAGTCCATATTACGCATCGAAACACAGTTGTAAATGTTCCGTATTAATATACTCCGTATTATAATACTTAGACTAAAATGATTGAAAGTTTTTCATTATGTGTATTTTAATTTCTGTTAATTAGGGGAAAAGATTGTATTTCCTTAATATCTTTTGATAATTCGTTATACATTTTGGTACCCTCATACTTAATGTGTCTAGTACCATAGTTGGTCCGTGTTCTGCTGTATAGACATCGTTTGCATTTCTCAGTAAACGGGTCTGAATTTGCGCTTTTTTAGTAGAAATTTAAAATGTGTATCTTTTGTCAGTATCTTCCGTATAAGGATGCAGGTATGGAATTTATATAATTGAGCAAGTGTCATTAATTTGGTTTTATGAGAAACAGTTTCGGTTGGTGTTAACTAATTAAGATGAAAGAGTAATTTAATGATTTTATTTTGAGTGATTAGTAAATTTTGTAGGTTGGTTTTAGCTGCAGAACCCCAGACTTCAATTAAGTAGGTCAGGTGAGATTTAATGAGAGAATTATAAGTTTTATACTTTAGCGATCTGGGAAAGCAACGGACGGTATGTACCTCGTAGTGTTCCCATCAACGATGATAATTTTGAACGCGTTTTGTCCATATTATGTGGCTTCCAAGTTAAATGTTTATCTAAGATTAGACTAAGCTAGTTTTCTGATTTTACTTTCATTAACGGTTCATTATTAACGTGTAATTGTTGTAAATTTGGAACTTTTTTATTTTTAGCACTAAATATCATAAAGTTGATCTTCATCTGCAGCATGTCAGCAGCAGGTCAACATCTGCAGCCAAGTTTAGGTCTTTTATATTAATGTATATTAAGAAAAGCAAAGGCCCAAGGAGGGAACCTTGTGGAACCCCGTAAGTTATCAGTTCAGGAGTACTTTTGGCCTCACCAATTTGAACTATCTGATATATATTAGAGAGGTATGACTTAATCGTTTTATGTCATACCGGTACCGAAGGGAGGTTCGAGAACTAAAGTTGAAGAATATAGACCGGTTGCTGTATTGTCAACAACGGCTAAGGTATTAGAGTCTGCTATTTATAAGAAAGTATATCAGCAAGTTAGCTCGCAACTCACCGACGCGCAGCACGGATTTCGGCCGACTAGAAATACTACGAGCAATTTACTTAGCCACATGGCGGAAGTGGTGCCGATAGTGGATGGTGGGGGGCAAGCCGATGCTGCATACTTCGATTTTAAAAAAGCGTTTGATTTAGTCGATAATGTCGTATTACTGAAAAAGTTAGCAGGGGTCGATTTCACCCCGCATCTTCTTAAGTTTTTTGCGGATTATATGAGTAACAGGCAACAGTATGTTGACTATGCGGGATACCAATCAAAGGCATACTATACTAGATCTGGTGTGAGCCAGGGAAGTAATATAGGGCCCCTTGGGTTTCTCTTAATGATAAATGACCTACCAAATGTTGTACAAAATGCTAAATGCCTACTATTTGCCGACGACCTCAAACTTTCTCTCCCCATAACTAACATGGATGATTGTGAAAGACTGCAGAGAGATATAGACAGAGTAGTAACTTGGAGCAAGAGTAATCTCCTGCAGTTTAGCACATCTAAGTGTGTGACCATAAGTTTCTCGCGCGCACGCGCACCCATTAGTTATAGTTATACGATTGACGGGGTATCGATGGCTAGGGTCACTGAAGTGAGGGACTTGGGTGTCCATTTTACCACTGGACTGACGTTTCGGGATCATATAATTAAGGTATGCAAAAAAGCATATAGAAACCTAGGATTTGTCCTGAGAATGGTTAAAGGCTTCACAAATATGAAGGCTATAACAGCATTGTATAATGCTTTAGTAAGGAGCCAATTAGAATGTAATACAGTTATCTGGGGTCCGCATGAAACTAAATATAGTCTCATGTTGGAGCGCGTGCAAAATAAATTTATTAGATATAAATATATGAGGGAATACGGGGTGTATCCATTTTATCCGTTGAGGTATCCAACACTATTTATCTTGGCTATGGTCGGATATGATGAACTGAGGGTCAGGAGGCAACTCTCACTTGTTACCTATATTTTTAAGATAATTGGAGGGAGGATACACAATGCGGATATATTGCGAAGGGTGGAACTAGTCGTGCCAGACGGGTACGTGGGTCGTCGTCGTCAGCCGCGGTTGCTGGCGGTGCCGCGCGCGCGAACTAACTTGCTGCGGGACGCGCCGCTGACAAGCGCGCTCCGCACTCTCAACCTCATTGCTGATGACGTAGACATATTCTGTTGCTCTTTGGGTGAATTTGAAAGAATAGCTACCTATAGAATTTGCTATGGTACAAGCTTTGGCACTGTATAATTTTTAAGTGTACTACAATATTGCATTGGATCTAGCCTGTAAGGATATTTGTATGTTTGGAGTGAATAAATAAATAAAATGTGCAGATTCCCTAATGCCAATATCATGTAGTTTTTGAAGGAGAAGTCTATAGCTTATCGTGTCGAACGCCTTTTTTAAATCTATAAATATACCAAGAGCTACTTGTTTTAGTCTATTTTACATTTAAAGTCGGTTACAAGGTCTATACAGGCTGGTAGTGTATTTGATTTGGAGCGGAAGCCATACTGTTTATGGTAAAGAAAATTGTTAGAGCTCAAATATTTGTCCAAACGAATACAGATTATTTTTTCGAAAATTTTAGAAATGACCAGTAGTACCGAGATAGGATGATAATTACCCGGGTCAGATATATTGCCAGATTTAAAAATTGGGTTGACTTTACCTATCTTGAGGGAATCAGGAAAATATCCTGATTTAAGGCAATGGTTAATGCAGGTAGTTAACTTCTCGAGTACTGAATTTTTAACACATTTTAGAGACTTGCATGAAGATGCCATCGAGTCCAGTTGTCGTATTCGTATTTAGGTTATCGATTATCTTAATAACATAGTTATAGAAGCAGAGACAAATTCTGATAAGTCAGTATATTTAAATTCTATTTTATTTCTGTACAACTGTTTATATTTTTCACTATCGTGATATATAAGTGGTATTTTATTAGCTAGACTGCGCCTATATTGGCAAAGAAGGAGTTAAAGCAGTTGCATACATCTGATACTTCGGTAAAACAGCCCGAGTGCGTCTCAAGTTTGGATAGGGCAATGCTATTTTTAGTTTTTTATTGATGCTCAAAGTGTTAATTAATTGCCACATTTTAAGTGGTTTTTAGGAACAGTTTTTAAAAGCTTTGTATTTACTTTTAGCATCTTGTATTTTATCTCGGACTTCCTTTCTTGCTTTGAATAATTCTATCTATATGTTTTCTTCCTCTTTTTCCTTTTCTTCGAATGCTGTCGTATTGCGGACACTTAGTATTTGATTCCTTCTGCTAAATAAATTGATAATATTTTTGTTGATCCAGCCTGACTTTGGTGGATTTTGTATTTTTGTTTTGGGAATCCTGCTTTTCTTTACAGCTTCTGTGAGTTTTTGCTCAAGTTGTTCGTATTTCAGATCATCGTCCAGGAAAAAATCCTGATTGATTTTGTTGTTACATAGTTTACCATAATCTATAGTAGAGTATGTGATTTTTTTCTTCTTTTGTGGTTTGTATTTATGTATTTCCAGATATAAATATTTGTGATCAGACATCGCGGAATTTACAACGGCTAGATGGAATTTATTATTCTTGAGATTGGTGCTGACATAGTTAAGGATTGTTTTAGTACTCTGTGTCTCTCTTATGCAGAATGCAGGGTTTATTTTGTTCAGAATGTCAATTTGTAGTTAGTGGTTGCTTGGCTCATTTTCAGTAGGTTACAGTTGAAATCTCCAAATACGACTGTCACTAAATATTGTTCTCGAATCCCATAAAGGCATTATGGAGTGCATAATTGTTGGCTATAGGTCACACTATCACGTCCTCAAAGAAATACGTCAAATCACAAGTCATCCTGTGTACCAATCACAACTGTCACTCTTTCAGAGTAATGTGTCATGTATAAATTGGCTTTTTCGGCGTATTGACGAAATTTGACATTATGTTTCAGCCTGCTAAACAACTAACTTTGACGGTGCAACCTATTGCTGTTGAGAATTGCCGAAGCGTCCCTCATATTGTGGCTGCATACGGCTAGTTTTGTGATTAAGCTAATGATGATAAAGTGCTTATGAAAATATTCGTACTGGCATGAATATCGTGTGTGTAAACAATGATATTTTGCTTGTGGGATGGGACGCCAGCGCTGCGAGTTCAGTGCCGGTCCACGTCAGAGAGTGGTAGTTTGGCGGCCGCCCAGCTAATTATCGACCGACACCGACCACCCGGACAGATTTAAACTCAGGCCGTCGTGGTCCCGGCTCCTCTGTGCACTAAAAACCTTACCCAATTTAATTGAATTCGGTTTCATCCGAACTACTGATGTAGAAAAACCTTTATTGAGTTCGGCAAAAACTGTAGAGTCGGTCACAGAGCACAAGAGTCTTGTGCTTGTGTAGTGTGATGTATCAAGGAACATATTTAGTATGTATTGTCGTGTGTGGACAGACTGACTTGTAGCGCTGCTGTGACTGTCTGTCACTTACTCCTATTTAATAACAAAATATTATATTTATTTTGAAACCGGCACTTGGTTTGGGCCACTTCGAAACGCGTAAATTCTTAATTCAATGGAAAACAAACCAAGGACAAGAGACGGCAGACAGGTCGAATGCAATAAATCAAAGAACTCCTAAAGGAGCGATGTCAATATCCGATTTCTAATCTTAACTAACAATACTAGCGTCACATCTGGTTACCATAACTTGCCCAGGCAAAATCCTTCACTGCGTTACCAGATACTTGAGAACCTGGTAAGAAACTTGCATTCAATGCGGGGACGAAAGAGAAAAAGTTTCCGCTGGTGCGGGAGCTGTATCTTAGGAACTAAAAGGCATAGAAAACAGACAAATATATTTTTGGGATTGTCTCGTCAATTTTAACAAAATTTATGTAAAAACTTATACCAGAGGGGCAATTCTCGTAATTTTTAAGAACGGTCACAGTCTGATCTGACTAACGGTGGAGTTTCTTGCCCATTCTTCTCCACACGAAAACTACATTTTGGAATGGGCGACTAGAATCAATTCTATTTTTTAATTTTAAATATTGACGTTCAAAAGTACCTTTTAAGTGCCTATTTGAAATAAATGATTTGACTTTGACTTTGACTTTGATCTCAGTCTCAATCTGTCAAAAATACTTCAAATTTTCCTACATTTTGACAAGTTTTTGACATTTGTTTGTCGCCGAGATGAGACTGCGACTAGATTTTGGACTTTTTAAATTACGGGAATTGGCCTACTGGTCGGTTAGACCTGGCTTCGATAGAATGTATTTTTTTCAAGTGCCGGTACCGGGTCATTAGAACTGGTATCAGAAACCTGGTGCCGCACTGAACGTTGGGTTTATTTGCAACAGTGATGTGACTGACTCGAGATAAGTTGTGTAATAATGTAGGATATTATCGAACTGGCAACGCTTTCGCATTTGTTTTAACATAAAGAATTATCGGATTTATCTACGACACCAGGGTTTAGACAAGCAACTAATGTAGATTATATTCATTTTTTTTTTCAAATTGGACGTGATTTCAGTAAAACAATGAACTTTGAAATTTTGTAAAATTACCGGGCCTTAAAGCGCTGCCTGGTTTGCTCCGTGGCAAAGGTACAAACTGGGTCGATACAATGTGGTAACACATATATTGAAATTTTGCAGAGGAGCTTCCCGAAGTGAACGTGGGAAATAGAACAAAAACGGTAACAAACCGATTCTGTGAAAGTATGGGAATATGGGCTGAACGTGGTGATTTTAAGATATGAGGATTATAACGAAAACGACCGGGCAGTCGGTTTGAGATCGCTGTAGGGTGTGCACGTAATATGCTAGGCTAGTTAAATTAGGGGACTTGGTAACGGGGGCATGAATTGCTGTCAAATTCAAATTCAAATTTTTTTTTGCTAGAATGTGGGTATACAAGAACTTAAGACTATCGTGGCCCAATTACGTTCTACCATTACATATGGTGTGCAAATGTGTCATATTAACATTTAAATTATTACGAGTTTAACAATACAATACAATTCAAATTAAATTATCAAGTTTATGGAACATAATTATATTAATTAATGTCAAAATAGGAAAAAAACAAAATACAGGAAGTATATTAAAATGTTAATTCACGTAGATAATTCAAACTCAAAGCATTTATTTCAATTAAACCATTTACAGGCACTTTTGAACTGTCAAGAAGTCGGTCAGTCAGGAAAAAATGAAGCTAGTTGCCCATTCCAAAGCGTAGTAGGTACCTATGGAGAAGAACGGGCAAGAAACTCCATGGACACTCTTTTTAAATTATATTTTTACAAAATTATTAGTTACATCATATGTTGAATTTATAAATATGTGAGAACGATGTAAAAAATAAATAAAAAACAATTACGCGTTAAAAGTGTCCAGAGTACAGCAAATAGTAACAAAATAACAATCCAAAAATAAAATAATTAAAAATAAGCCGAGGCAGCTAAAAGATGACCAGCCCACAACTGACGGCGCCCGTTCACGAACATGACGCATGGATCAGCACCATCCAGTTCAACCATTTTATAGGGAACCGAATGATCCAACACACACGCCACCGCTAGCGAGACACTTGAGCGAGCATGACATACTATCAGCCACCAGGGCACATTCTAGTCAATGAAAAACATATTACCCGGTAAATGGTAGCTCAATAGTACATAGAACCCACATCTATGCTATGCAGTTATACAATACAAAGGAAATTGAGTTTAAACAATGCAAAGATAGTCTTACACTCTTCAGCAGCTCCAACAGTATTTTCAAGTGTTAATCAATTAGTTGTGGTTTTGGAGCAGGACCAGCATTGAGCCAGGCATTTTTATCAGCGATGTAATCTCCTAACTTTTAATATGCCTGCCTACATAGTGTGCGTTTTATACACGACTTGAATTTTGTCTCATTCAGTTGAAGAATGTGGGGAGGTATTTTATTATAACATTTTAAACAGTACCCCATAAAAGATGAGTCTACTTTTGCTAGTCTGAAACCTGGTTGAACTAATAGGTCCCTATTTCTAGTACTATAATTATGTCTTTCACCTCTTTTGCTAAAAAGATGTAAATTTTTCCTTACATACATGATGTTTTCGTAGATATATTGACAAGGCACCGTCATGATGTTAATATCCTTAAACAGTTCCCTTAGAGAATCGCGCCTGCGGAGATTATATATGGCTCTGATAGCTCTTTTCTGCAGAATAATAATAGAATCGATGTCTGCAGCCCGTCCCCAAAGTAAAATACCGTAAGACATGATACTATGAAAGTAACTAAAATAGACCAGTCTCGCGGTACCTACATCAGTAAATTGACGGATTTTTCTGACAGCATAAGCTGCTGAACTGAGCCGTCCTGCAAGAGATGTTAAATGAGGACCCCATTGTAGCCTTGAGTCGAGCGTGATCCCTAGGAAAACTGTTTTGTCGACGAATTCAAGTTTCTCTTTATTCAATATTATCTCACAATCACTACCCTTGACATTTGGTAAAGAAAATCTTATGCACTTAATTTTTTCCCATTTAATACTAAATTATTAGCAGTGAACCAATTTTGGACCTGCAGTAGGGCGTTATTTACGTCGTCAAAATTTGTAGCACGTCTATTTACCTTAAAAATTAAGGAAGTGTCATCAGCAAATAACACCATTTGTGGTTGATTTTTTAATAAATGGAGTAGATCATTAATATACACTAAAAAGAGGAAAGGACCTAATATCGAGCCTTTTGGCACACCCATTTTTACTGTTAAACCAAGTGAATTGACACCATTTATTTGAACTTGCTGTTGTCTATCATTTAAATAAGAACTAACTAAACTGAGCGCAAGTTTTCCAAGTCCGTAATGTTCAAGTTTCAAAAGCAAGGGTTAATGCAAAGTCATACTCCTTAATATAATGTCACTATCCAATAATATTAAACATTGAATTAATTATTATAAGGCGTGAACTATATCTATATTATTCAGATTGACCTTCTGCACGATATGTCATCAATTCGTTTAAATCATAAAAACAATTTTCATTTAACCACTCTGTCAACGACACTTACTACTCCTATTATATTTCAAAAAACTTTTCTAAGCTTTTAGTGGCAGATGACGAGGTGCGACCGGGTAGCCCAACGTAGAAGAAGGAGAAACTTATAGAAGTTTTGACTCCGCGGGGGCTTGCACACACGGGTTCTAACTCGGAAACACAAACATTACCTAAGCACACACCTGTTCTGGCTTCACTTTATTACCTACTTAATTGCATTAAAACGATTACAATAGTTTTCATCTTTGTTTTTCAATCGACTGATCAAGTTTTCAAAGAACGAAAGAAATACAATTAACTTTTCTTTTTTAAATATTATATGTACGTTTTTAGTGTCAGGACCCAGTAGTGATCATGAATTACAAGTATTTTCTTTCGTTCATATACTTATACCAAAAATTTACTAACAAGATTTAGTTTAAAACAATAATTTTAACCGATGTTGAGGATATTACGAATATGCCAAGACTTCACGTTCCCTGACTCGCCGCTGTTACAGGCGAGTGACATACATGGAACGAATTGTTGGTGAACTATATATCTGCCTAGTCCTTCGGGGACACAGGCGTGATGTTGAAGTCGAAGTCATTCCGATAACTTACAGTGCCAATAGAGTCACATGAGTGAAGCCGCGGGCACAGCTAGTTATGCTACAAGAACATGGTACATTGCTCACTCACGAATAAAATCATAACTATTGTGGAGCAAAGTTTAGCCCAGCAGCTGCTCTACAGGTTTGATGTTAATGCAGGACGGTAGGTGCCTACTTGTTGATCGTGTGAGCGTTCATTGCTAATATCTATCAATGAACAAGTAACAGCGGCTCAATAACCTAGACTCACTTGTGCATATCCATTGATAACATGTATAAGCTCGCAAGTATATTGTACTTGTCCGGTGGAATGCTGCGAGCAGTCGCTACTACCTACAAGGATTATGTTACTATGTCACGATTTTAATTCAAATCATGTGTAGGTATGTAATAAGCATAACAGCCGTAGTACGGCTTACCTTGCGGAAAACTGACGTCGTGTGTCAATCTGCTGAACAATTAATTGCTACGGCTGAACATGATGTGAGTAACCAACCGCGTTAGCTTCAATAGCGGGATGTAGTTGTAACTGTGCTGCCGGGGAGTGATTTGTGTGCAAGTTAGAGCCCATATTACTTACTGTTCGCTCGTCTCACAAGTAAGTCAAGTCGTTAGTACGTACGTTTTATTAATACATATTTATCAAATCGCTTGTACACAGGCTGGCGGGACATCGCCGCGCAAACTGTTACCATAGATTCAGTACAAATGATTCTGTAATCCCCTGCGTTGAAATTATTCGTCGGTTATTAAAACAAAAATCCTATTCTATAATCCTAAAAGTTTGGACTAGTCCGCCAATCCAGGCGCTTGCGTGATCTTATCATATAAGCACACATAAGTATGAGTAATCACTCACGTCTGTGAACTGGACCGCTTAGCCCTTACACTGTGTACCGCAAATAAAAAGTCGGCTAGAGTAACACGATACAAAGCAAGATTGCGCCGCGCTGCGCGGGGTAACAACTTGTACAGTGATAATCCTGCGATACTCAACAAACAAGAGTCCATTAATAATTTGTCTGCGGCGGCAGGGGAACACATTATTTATGAGTGAAATATAGTTGCGCTGAGATGGCGGGACAAAGCGAATGAAACGAATGGTTTCTTGTTCCAAGCCGGCCTAGATTCCTTCCTGACAAATGTCTAGTATTCATTAGGGGCGCAGCGCCGTTCATTAATACTGAATTACTCCTCTTGAAAATGTATGAAGCGTTCCTCAGCCGCGGCTGGTAATCAAACTGCGCGTTGTTCCTCGCGGGGAGCCCTGCGCACTTGAGAGTTGTGAACTCGCCCCGCCGTGTTGTGTCTGTCTTCATGGTACTGTCTGGATGTGTTCCGCGCCATCCTTACATGACATGTTTCTTTGGAATGCTGATGAAGAGTTGATTAGGGTTTCAGTTTGAGCAGTGGCTCACATCAAACCTGTAGCGACCTACAAAAAAGTATTTTGAGTACTATTGAAACCATTTGGACTAATATGTAATTGTAAATTAAAAGGTGACATATTATGCTGTCGCAGACTTTTTTTAGAACTTTTAAGGGGGAACAATTCTGTCATACATTATGTTGCGTACCTAACTTTAACCGTGTACGCAGCGCACGCAACGGAAGCTCTCGAAAGGAGGAATATTTTTTCCCGTTTTTGCAACATTTTTCATTGTTACTTCACTCCTATTTATCATAGCGTGATGTTATATAGCCTTTCGTGATAAATGCACTATTCAACACAAAAAGATTTTTTCTATTCGAACTAGTAGTTCCTGAGATTAGCCTTATCCAAATAAATACGTTAAGTATTCATCACAAGTATTTAATTTTGAATAAAATTGCCCTTTATATCATTTGATTTCAATGAATATCTTAGAAGATATCAGTTTTAAAATAATAAAACTGAAGAGTTTGTTTGTTTGAAAGCTCTAAATCTGTAGAAGTGACGGTCGGATTTACAAAAATATTTTTGCATTTGTTAGCCAAATTCTTGAGGAAGGCTACAGGCAATCATCACGCTAGGACCCTTAGGAGTTGAGCATAAAGATTAAAAAGTCAGAAGTTTTCGCTAAGCGAAAACGAAGTATTAGCACAGCCAGGCGATGCGATGTGACGGGACGGGTCGGGGTGGAACAAAACATTTCACGCAGACGAACTCGGGCAGAAGCTAGTAATATTATAAAGAGGAAACATTTTTTTATTTGTTTGTAACGAATAAGCAGAAAACTGATTTTAACCATTTTTTCACTAATAGAAAGCTAAATTATCAGGAAGTAACTTAGGCTATAATTTGTATTTTCAAAAAAATTAGAGATCCTTAAGAAAATTGCAATAATGTAACCCAAAGTAGCAAAATTTTGCCTATAACAATCATTATTTGGCGTGCGCTGAGAAAACTATTGATGATACATAACAATTATGTACTACATTATTAAATTAATAATTATTACCTACTATTACTAAAAGTCCGCGAGGGAATATATCTTTAAGTCATAATAGTAACTTTTGTGTTCTAAAATTTAATTAGATCGCCGGTAAAAACAAAAGTTGGTTACATTCGTATCGTAGTATTAATTGTTAATGGAATAAATATTTTATAATGACAATATTAATAAGACATTTATTTCAGACGTAGTCCATATAATGTAGTAACACAAAAAAAGGCATTCTAAAGTTATTGTTAGTACAGCCACAGAAAGTAATAAAAATCACAAAGTGGCATGTGTAGTCGCAGCCAGTGCCGCCACGTCTGCGAGTCTCATCGGCCCACGCACACGCTCAGAAGGCTTATCATCAACGGTATTTATGTAGCAGTAAAATACTTTTTAATTCATTCGAATTAAAAAGTATTTTAATTTAATTCATTTCATTTCAAAGTTATCACGAATATAAAAATGCAATACGCGAACCGTTCGACCAAGTAGTATTAGATAATGGATTAGCTCAAATTGTTCATAGCTTAGACCATTTATCCCGAAGTCGAAAATCTACCTATAAGGAACTACAATTCGCTTTGTTCAAGAGCAATAGTGTCATGACAAAATGATTCGATTCATTAAATTAACGATATTAGGTGCTACAAGTCCATCGACACAGTGTGCAGCATCAAGGACACTGTACACCACCCTCAAGATTCATTTTTTTTGTTAGCCTATACTGTCCCACTGCTGGGCAAAAGCCTCGCCCAAATCCTTCCAGAAACTCGTTTCCCGCGCCACCTCGAACCAGCCCTCGCGGTACGCGTCCGGGTCACCTCGCCATCCCTTTCAGGGCCGGCCTCGGCGGCGTCCATCTTCAGGCAACTATTGTGTGGACAGCGGTTATCGTGCAAACGGCTGATGTGACCCGCCCAATCCCATTTCAGTCTGGCAGCTTTTGTTCCTACATCCAGGAACGCATTGTGTTGTTCCAAATTCTGTCCTGTTTTTCAACACCCAGAAAGCTGCGTTCCATCGCTTTTTGGCTACTCCAAGGCGGAACTTTTGCGACTCGGTGAGCGACCAGGTCTGAGCACCGTAGGTTAGGACGGGTAGGATACACCATGTCGATGAGTTTGCGCTTCAGGGAGATCGGCAGATCACCCTTCATTAGCATCTTCATGGACCAGTAGCTTCTCCAGGCGTTCTCGATTTGGCGATCAATTTCCCTTTCCTGCCTGTTTTCGAAAGAAACTAACTGGCCCAAGTAGATATATTCATCGACATAAATTATTTCCTGCCCATCTACCTCGACCCTACGCTTAGTGCTGTTGGTCATTAGTTGGGTTTTAGACCCATTCATCGCAAGCCCCACCTTGAAGCTAGCCGTGCTCAGCTCTTGGAGCATAGTCTGGAGTTCTTGAGCTGTGGGGGCAAGAATTTTTAAACTCTTTAAATAATCTGGTCTGACGCCACACGTATTAAAGTTAAAAGTTGGAATCCCCGTAATGATAATTATTAAGAAATGTGAACCCTCCCAGCCTGTGTAATGACAATGTCGTTGTAGCCACCGTCACCACCGGGCCCGCAGCCGGACAGCTCGCACACATTTCGCGTGTTCCGATGATACCGACGGATTTGATTATATCATTTAAGAGGCTTCAATTCCCGGTTAAAGTGTCATTTGCACTAACAATTAATAACTCCCAGGGACAAATATTTTCACTGGTCGGCATCGTACTCAGTACTCCATGGGCATACGTTAGCCTGTCTCGCGTGGGATCTCCGGAAAATCAATTTATTTTGCTTCAAACGAATAGCACATCAATATAGTTTACAGAGAAGTCTTGTAATGATTCTTAATAGGTATTTACATTTCATTCTTATTTTCTTTCTGTTTTACCCAACTGCGGAAAGGTTATATTTAATTTACTTAGTTATATTTTCCATTTTTGTTTCCTCAAAAAAAAAAAAAAAACAATATGCATAAGTAAAAAAAACTAAAACCCGACTACTGAAAAGGATGAAACAAGAAAGTAACTTCCCGTGGTCGCATGCCGCTGTACTAACATACTTATAAACCATGGTAGCATGCGACACGGGAAGATACTTTCTTGTTTCATCCTTTTCAGTAGTCGGGTTTTTGTTTTTAAATTTAGTTTTTTTTTAAATTATTTTGAGGTTTATTTTAAAAATATTTATATTTTTTAAATGTGCTAATTAAGCCCTTTCATTTGATACCCCACAAGGCACCATGCCAAAATTATTATTTTTTTTAATTCATTTGTTTATGTCACTGTTGTAATGTCCTCTAGAGGGCACCATATTGAATCTAGTGTGACGCCACATAACCTATAACACACACATTACATTACCGAAAGTCTTGAAGACAATGTAGACATAGAGAGGGAACGCAGGTCTTTGGCTGTCAGAGGCAACATGCTGGCCCGCAGATTCTACAGGTGCTCTGATGAAGTTAAGATAACTCTCTTTAAAGCATATTGTCAGAGCATGTACACTGCGAGTCTGTGGACCAGTCATACCAAAAGATCGCTGGAGAACCTGCGAATCCAATATAACAACGTCTTCAGGATGATGTTGGGGCTGCCTCGCTTCTGTAGTGCATCAGGGATGTTCGCGTTTTATCACACCGACGGCTTTCATGCCGTCATGCGCAAGAGGACGGTGTCCCTGATCTACAGAGTGCGTGGTAGCCGCAATGAAATCCTGAAGACGATAGCAAACAGAGTCTCATCTCCGCTATGGAGGTGTTTAATTGAGAGGGTCATTTCATTTTGTTGTTCTTTTTTTCTCTTTATGGACGGTGTACAAGTTGTCTGAAATAAAGAATATTTGTTTTTTATTTTTTTTTTATAACCAGCGGACGGTTAAGACGCTTCCAACGATACCTCATGTGTCGAATTATTATAAGTACTTTTGAAGTTATGAGGGAACAGATAAACATACATACAAACATACATACCGGTCAAAATCATAACCCTCCGTTGTGCATTCACTGTAGTCGGGTGATGAAATATTAGAAGTGAAACATTTTATTACTTTACTAGCACTTTGTCCGCGACTTCGTCCACGTGGGTTTCGTACTTTCCTCAAAAAAAAAATTAACACCCTCTCCACCTACCCTTAAAAGTTAGTTTTCGAAAATTAATGTTTACGATCTTTATAATTTATAGCTTCTACCCGCGACTTCATACGCGTGAATGTTTTTGTTCCCCCGACCTACCATCGCATCGCCTGCCTGCGCTATTACTTCGTTTTCGCTAAAACTTCTAACTTTTTTTTCTTTTCACTCAACTCCTAAGGGTCCTAGCGTGATGTTTAACGTCCTATAGTCCTATAGGCTTTCTCAAGAATTAGGCTAACAAGTGCAAAAAGATTTTTATAAATCCGACCAATACTTCTAGAGATTAGAAATTTAGAACTTTCAAACCAACACACTCTTCAGCTATGATATCTCTTAAGATATTCAATGAAATCAATTGATGTCGACGGCAATTTTGTTCAAAGTTGTGATGAATAACGTGTTTATTTAGATAAGGATAAACGTCATGCTTATGAAACCAACGCAAATAATGCATTATTTTAGAACAAATTTGATTACCATAAAAAAGGTTATAGTGAGTCAACCTTAAAAGATAGACATATGTTGTCGCGAACTTTTTCTTAGAACTTTTGAACTACATGATTTTTGCGTAACTTTAACCGTTTACGCAGCGCACGCAACGGAAGCTCTCAAAAGGAATAAGTTTTCCCTTTTTCGCAACATTTTTCATTAATGCTTCGCTCTTATTGGTCGTAGCGTGATGTTATATAGCCTATAGCATTGCCGATGGCTTCCACGCCATCGTCAGACAGAAATCTGCCTCTTTGCTCTGCAGAGTGCGGGAGAGCTCAGACTCCATCCTGAAGACCATAGCGGGGAGGTGCGAGTCTCCATTATTAGGCGATGTTGTTCGACGATGTATATCGAACAACAGCCTTGTGTCCAAGTAAATAGATAGTAAGTTTACTAACATAGGTATAAGTTATCTTTTTGTTAACTAACCCATATGGATGCTGCTTATCCGAATTAAAAATTATTTTATTTATTCATTTTTTTTTATTGCTTGATAAATGGACTATCCAACACAAAAATAATTTTTCAAATCGGTTTAGTAGTTTCGGAGCCTATTCAATTCAAACAAACAAATCTTTCCTCTTTGTAATATAATAAATAAAATATTGTATTTAACTATATTATTATTATAAGAAGATTAGATAGATAGGAGATAATATTAGATAAGTGTAGATGTAGATGTGTCTTCATTAATCAAATCCTACTCTAATTGTGAAAGTTTGTGTTAGTAAGTGACACAACATGTGACTTCTTCATGCAAAAACTAATGAACCGATTGCGATGAAACTTGACAGGTACATAGCTGTTACTTTTTATCCCGATATTCCCACGGAATCGAAACTTACGCAGGTGAAACCGCGGGGCGCAGCTACTTATATTATGTTTTTATTTTTGATAATTGAATATTTGACAAGTTTGTACGTAACTCCTATCTATTTCTATATGAATTAATTATGTAATCAATCAATTTAATTATTTTTTTTTACTTTTGATAACATTTTCAATATCAATGAATGTCGTTATTATTTGTTTTAGTTCTAAACTTGTATTAATATTTGCACGCCATGACAATATGGTAAACATGTTAGTACAACTCCATGTACTTTTACATCTTGCATGCATTGTATTGTATGTACACACATGTTGGAGCAAATAAACTTATCTGAATCTGAACGCCAGAAGTGCTTGTGATTAGTAAAAAAAACACAGACCGAACTAACATTTTGTGAAGCATGGTACTAGGCCAGCAGTCTTATTAGGAGATATATTGTCGCCCACACACGCTCATATTTTTATAGGTGGTTTGATGTGTGTCCACGCATTTCTCCTAAACCAGTTTGCTTGTTTTGAACTTTATAGCTGCATTCGGTTCGGGAAAAAAAGTATTTTTATCAATATTTTTCGGCTTCGGCTTCTGATAGTCTGATCGAGTCCGTAATAAACTGGTTTTGCTGCCTTCAGTGACTGAGTGTTTGTGTCGGAGCTAGAGCGTCAGACGCGCGCTGTGAACTGCGGCGGCAGCGCGCGCCACTCACCTCTTACGAGAATGAATGGGCTCTCCATTAGCGGCGCCAGCTGTTTGCTCCACGCGCGTACACGATGACGCGACGCCCGCTAATGATGCCAACACAGACTAGCACCCTGTTCGCACACATGCTGCGAGCACCTAATATGGACACACAAACACCTACTTACTTACAACGAAACACTTTTCATCTCAGCGTTTCTCGTACATACAACTATTAGCATTAGAACTACGTGTTTGGTCTCTTTACAAGCGCAAGCTATGCGAACGGCGTTGTGTACGTAATAATATTAAGATTATGCGATGCATGCTTCGCTTAGTCGCTTGTATGTAAATGAGTGTAGTGGCGCGTCGTGCGGCCGCGTCGAGTGGCGAGTTGACCCGGAATCGGACGCTCGCGATCGATCCTCTCTTGTGTGAACTGTGTGGAGCTCAAATCACCGAATTTCGGAGCGAGCGCGCGTTTGCGCGTGCACGAGTGAGAAAAGATTCGCTTTGTTTGCTCGACTGAGCATAGTTAACATGGCAGTGCTGTAAAGATAAGTGTGCGGGTACACACAGCGTTTCTCACTCACTGCGGCCACTTCGTCAAGTGAACAGATCAACGCGACTCGCGGCACTTGCGTCAATAGAAGCTAACGTGTCCGTACGTCTCTACGAAGTTGCGTCAATAGGAGCTAACGTGTCCGTACGTCTCTACGAAGTTGCGTCAATAGGAGCTAACGTGTCCGTACGTCTCTACGAAGTTGCGTCAATAGGAGCTAACGTGTCCGTACGTCTCTACGAAGTTGCGTCAATAGGAGCTAACGTGTCCGTACGTCTCTACGAAGTTGCGTCAATAGGAGCTAACGTGTCCGTACGTCTTTACGAAGTAAGACCGTCAGTCGTAATGTTTGTTTCTATGATTATGTGAAATTACATATATTGGGTGTGTTGGTTTTATGAAATGTGCATTAAACTGGGCGCAATGGCTAGTATATATAATACCTGATACAGTCAATGTCAGTTTTTTTTTCTTACAACGTTCCTCTAAAGTCTAAACAAATAAAATCCTATAAGCTTGCCTTGCTTGCTTTCTTGTAAGCGGTGATATATAGCCGGGGCCCGGGGCGCGGAGGTGATTCTGTGAACATTCCATGTTAAAGCATGGAACTCTCGGACAGTTGTGTGAACGCGCCGTGACTTTGCGAGCGATTTATTGCTCTAAATTCTTTTCGTTAATTGCGTATGCGGCGCGGCGCGCTTACAGCCCGCGGCTTGCGCCGGCGCTCGAGCGTGGCGGCTGTGGCTCAGTGGCTGCTGTGCCGCGTCGAGCGATGCTGGTGTCGCGTCACACTGTGAGGAACATCGTGTCCTTGCAAACAATCGTAGGTAACTTAGTAGGCGCTATTATTTACATAATAAGTCAAGCATATTTCAATAAATTGCATACCTACTGCTTTTTGTAAGTTTCTATAGTTGGTACTATGACAAAGATTGTATGCAAACAAATACCTACCTATATAAGTGCACGTAGTTGCTGATAATACGAGTTCCTACAGCACTTTGAGTTCTTCCCGTTTAGTTATGACTGGAACACCTAGTTGTTCCTACCGTTCAAGTATCTGCTTACAGCTAGGGAACTAAACCTAAGGTAAGTACCTCAGTTAAGTTCACATTGTGTCCCAACTAGTGCGGCCACCGCCAGATTGTTGAGGCTGATATTTACCTGTAACAAGAGAAACACATAATTATTTAATCAGCATGTCTCATAATAGTGTGTTGGTGTTACCTAAGTAACGGATTTCTTGTAGGTATTGACCATCGACTCCAAAAGAAGAAGATAATGTCAATCTAGCTGTCAAAAAATAGATCAGGAACTCATGATTGATTCTTTGGGGCGTAAGGTGAAAGTGCGGGAAAGTTTGAGCCATACGTAGCCAGTCAGTGATAGCCCAGTGGGCGGCGTCGCAATCACGCACAATCAGTGGCCCATAGCCGCTAGAAGCCTACTACACACCACTCGCTCACTCGGCCTCTTTGTTACGCTATTAAACTAAGGGATTCTACAAGTTGTACCATCGATTATTCTTGTGCGTTCATAGAATTTCAAATCAAAATACTTCTTTCTTTATAGTTTAAAGAGATTCTTATTAAAAGTAAGTCAAACGAGTTCCGAGCTGATTAGGGGTCCAGGGTGTAAAGTAACCGCTCTCAAATGAATGAAAACTCAGGCGAGCGACACAACAAAGACCACCACGCTGACAGACTAGAAGGTGCCACCGACACAACACCCTGTGACACATGCACACACCATGTGCTCGCTGATGTCAGAGTAACATGAATGTAGCGGGAGTCTTGTGTCACAAGCTGCAGGAACTGCTTCACTGGTAAGTGTAGTACAGATTGGTACATAATCCTTCTACGCTTGGACATTTTAATGTTCACAGCGGTTCATTGATCAGTGTGTCCACTATGAAAAGTAAATTATGACAATCACGAATAATGTTTTTTTCGTAACGTTTTGACCGGTAACATATGTCTAACAAACTTCTGATAAAACAGACGTAGCAGTAATGGGACAATTACACTTTAGCCTCGTCCTCGAGATTAGCATTGTACACTTGTAGTAGCACATATAATGTCGCCTCTCGTGCACTTTAGTTTAAACCTCGTTTAGATTTTTTTTAGGACAGATGCCTTATTCTCGGTCAGTTTACCGTCAATGCTCCACATTTTATTGCTCCGCCATTATTGCACAAAAATATAATTATGTTATTTACGATTTATGTTATTTTCTCGTTATAAAACTATGAAATTATAAATTAATACTATGCCAAAAAGGATGGAATCGCATAGAAACTCCATCGACCGCATCAAGTTGGAAAGGTATTTGATGAGGAGGCGTCACAGGTCATCGATTTGATTTAGTAGTATTGATTTCTACGATATTTTATATAAACTTTTCCTTAAGTAGCAACACTGGATTTATTCACTTACACTGGTTTATCGGCGACATCACCACGGGGAGCGTGTTTCTTGAAATACATTGAGGTCTACCTGTGACGCAAGGACCTGCCGTTCATCTGCCTGTCCATCCATTTGACATGCATCTTCTTGTAACAATAACAGATCGCATAGCATGTCGCTGCCAGTAGGACGACTGTGATCAGGGTGAGGAGGATATTTGTCGTGTTGATGCTGTAGTAGGCCTGCTCGGTTGTCGCACTATTTTTCCCATTACCTGCAGCCATCTGCTCGATTATCGTCTCTTCTTTGACACATGATTTACAACACAAAACTGCTTTATTTTGTAATATTGTCCAAACTTACTTCAAAAACAAAATTTTAACTCTCCATATTTCACTCACGACGTGAGCTTGAATGCCAGGGTCGACATGAAGTTTCGTGGTAAATGAAAAACATCCGCTGTGGATAACGTCTCGATTTATTGTTTGTTCACATAGATTGAGCGTACATGATCTTATTATATTG
The DNA here is from genome assembly GCA_949316385.1 of Globia sparganii. NCBI lineage: Eukaryota > Metazoa > Arthropoda > Insecta > Lepidoptera > Noctuidae > Globia > Globia sparganii. Next base: position 120,452 of record OX438665.1, read on the forward strand.
CTTACTTCGCTAATATATACTAACATTATAAAGAGGAAAGATTTGTATGTATGTTTGTAACGAATTGGCTCAAAATGTACTGGACAGATTTTAAAAATTCTTTCACCATTTGAATGCTACATTATCGCTGATTAATGTAGGTTTTTTTAATTGCAAGAAAAAAATAAAATGTTTAAGAAATAAATGTCCACCCGTGCGAAGCCGGGACAGGCCGCTAGTTCTTAATAAGGTACATACACATACACAATAATACTCATGACACTTACATATACTACAGACCAATGCATCTGCAGGGTCACAGCACCCTTTTTTGAAGGTTCACGTTTCAACAATTCAAGTTGTTACTTACCTATCTATCAAACGAGACTCACGTTACGACTCGAGGTGTGACTTGCCTTGAAACTAGGGTTCACGGTATAACGCTTAGAGGTGTATCTTACCCGTAGCACAGAATACATAATAGTACTACGTACAGAACGGACACTCCCTTCCCCGCGCTCATGTCAGATACCGCATCTCACCCCGCACTTCGAGGTATTCGTCGCCGACTCTTTAGCTAGCCAGCGCACCCCGCGCCGCGCGGTGTGCATGTTTTTGTACGGACAACTAGGTAACATAACAAGCTTATAACTTTGTGATTTCATGATACAGTTTTGAAATTTTGTACATATAGGTTCTTTACATAATCACAAACTCTACAACTTAGTAAAAATATGAGGATTGACCGTTTCGTTACTATAAGAACTAATGTATATAGAAAATTAATGAACAGTGAATAAACTTTTCCCTTACGCCCATGTGACGGCAGCGACATGGCCAAGCCACATATTTTTACTAGAGTGTAGAATTTGTGAAGTTGGGCTTGTACCTCCGTCATATATATATACGGATTTGCAAAATTGTCTCATTTTTTAATGGATAAGGTATCGGATGGTTCCATATACATTTGATTAACTATAGTAGTTTATGAGTGAGCTCCAATAATAATTTTATTATTCCACGAATAAAAGTTATCTGTCGTTGGAAAATCAGGTCTTAGTTCATATTGATGATGTTTCCTGACACTGATATTTACATAGCAAGCAGTGTTATATGAATGTGTGGGGTAGGTACAACTAAAAAGTAAAAACTTTTTTACAAAAAACAAAACTAACGACTTCCGAGATTAAAGTTATTTTTCACTTTGTAGTGCTTTTTTTTGGAAGTCAGTAGTTTTTTTTTGTAGAATTATTTAAAGCGGACCAGATGGCATATATTGTTATTAACTATATGTATACATGTTTAGGCAGTGCGTGCAACTTGTGCCGACTTGCTAGATAAAAGTTGTGCTATCTCAGCTAAAGTGCAAGAGATAAATATAATTAATAACCTATAGCACTCAGAAATAAGGAAGCTTGCTACCAGTGAAACATTTTTTAGAATTGGATTATGAGCTCTGGCGATTGCCCCCTACATAGTATAAATAAACAAACAAATTTTACTTCTTTATAATATTACTAGCTGCGCCCCGCGGTTTCACCCGCGTAGGTTTTGATCCTGTGGGAATATCGGGAAAAAGTATCCTATGTGTTATTCTGATGTACAAACTATATTACTGTAAAGTTTCATCAAAATCCGTTCAGTAGTTTTTGCGTGAAAGAGTAACAAACATCCATCCATCCATCCTCACAAACTTTCGCATTTATAATATTAGTAGGATTAGTAGGATATTACGAGTTCCGGCGATAAGTATAGTTTTGGTTTAATAACAATATAAGAGTTTCAAAACAAAGTTCTGAAAAATAAATCGGCCAAGTGCGTGTCGGACACAATAAAGAGTTTACATAAAATGTGTATCTATATCTGTAAGCACCTACAGGCTACCATTGATTCAGTCAATACTAGGAAACTCTTACCCAACATCGTCAAATTCCCTCTGTCTACGTTAAACAACATCGTTACGAGCCAGCTACGCGCTTCGATGTGCTACGATGTGGTACGAGTGCGCTACGAGCGTGCTACGAGAGCGCTACGCATCGCTGTCGGTCCCCGTGTGACGTAATTTATTCCATCGTTATGCAAATTCGTTTCGACTTCAGTTTCGTACGACTATTTTGCATTTCGATGTAATTCTCCTCCAATTATGTAAATTAATTACTTCTGATGATCATTCATTAGGATGAATTGGGGCGGCTTTCATTTTCTCGCCGGTAAATAAATATTTTGTTCGCGATCATCTAATATAATATTTGTGATATGAATAAGTCTTTATTTGTGATATAAATAAGTCTTAATTCATTTTACTTAGGGTCAGTTTATGTTGTCATTTCTGTTCTAAATGTTATACGATTTAGTAACTCACCCAAAATCTAAATATATCGGAATCATTTATTTGCGTAAATAAGGTACATAAAGTACATACTTACATACTTATCAACATGTGACGCAGTCCACGAATTAACTAATCACGTGGTACAAAGTATTAATAATAATAAAAAAGTCCTAACCATATTCTTGGATCTCGCAAAAGCGTTGGACACGGTTCCCGTCTCTACTCTCTTATCAAAACTTGAAGGAGTGGGTGTCAGAGGTGTCAGATGGATATGTTCAAGAGCTACCTAACAGACCGATCGCAATTTGCCAGTATAAATAATAACAATAATAATGAACTTCCTATTTATTATGATGTGCCCCAGGGAAGTATACTAGGGCCGACCCTTTTTCTTATCTTCATCAATGAGCAATGCGACCTCAATATCCAGAGTAGTAACATAATATCATTCGCGGATGATACTGCGGTAACTGTTGTAGCTAAAACGTGGTGTCAACTAGAAACCAGAGCGCAAGTTGCATTCAACACGGCACTAAACTGGCTCAATGATCACACCCTTACACTCAACACTTCCTTACATTTTCAATCAGTATAGCCTCTCAACCACGCATCCCAATAACCTTAATAGCTCACTAACTGCAAAAATCAATCCCAAACTCCTTGCAACTGTCCATCAGTAACATCTGTAGAACAAATAAAATATCTAAACATTCTCACAGGCAGGGTCCGGAAACTTATATTAATATTTAAAACACTTCGGAAAATTGCTAATGAAACAACAGTTTGATTCACGCAATGTCTATTTTGTCTTGTGCCAATCTATTGTCACATACTGCATTTCATGTTTCATGTTCATGTTGGGGTGGTGCTGCTAAAACGATCTTATAACCATTGGAGATAGCACATAAAGCAGTATTAAAATTTGCTACCTTTCGCCCCATCATATTCCTTAATCATGAATTTTACCGTAAATGGAATATTCTAAATGTAAGACAACAGTTTATCATGCAAGTAGTTCTCCTACAACATCAAAGGACGCCATTTAGGACAATCAATAAACGCAGAAAATACATAATTTGTACTCTCCCACGTGCACGTTCCACTTTCATTAAAAGATTCTTTTATTTTCTTGCCCTTCTTTGTATATAAATAAATAAACATTGTCCAGTATACGGTTTAACACACTATAACTGTAAGGAAATGGGCTACTCATTTCTTCTAGACTACACATACGAAGAAACTGAAAAAATGCTTAAGTTAAAATTTTTAAGTTATGATGCATTATAAACAGTCCCACTAAAAAGCGAGAAGTAAAAACTTTTTAACAAAAAAAAAAAAAGCCGACTTCCATAAAAACCACTACAAAGTGAAAAATAACTTTGATTTCGGAAGTCGGTGTCTTTGGATCTGTATTTTAGTTTATTGCCACCGACTTCCGAAATCAAAGTTATTTTTCACTTTGTAGTGTTTTTTATGGAAGTCGGTTTTTTTTTTGTTAAAAAGTTTTTATTTCTCGCTTTTTAGTGGGACTGTTTATAATGCATCAAGCTCATCGCCTTTTACAAAATATTACTTTTCCCGATACAGGGACGTTAATTGTTGAGGAGTTCTCCTGGTACTCCACCATCAGCTCCATTTCACCATTCGCATTGTGACGAGCATAAATTGCTTAGCAACCATATTAAAGTAATCGAATCGCAACCTGTGAATTACTTATTATTGAGTAGTCCCGGTGGCCATCTGTGGTCTTCATCATCAGTTTTACTTCACTAAATTTTGCTTTCCGAAAGCAAATGCACGAGTTAGTATAAATAATACCCGAATCGCTATAGGTGCGCCTATAATATTTGAAGAGTTCCTTCGATTTCTCCAGGATCCCGCTGATAATCCTGGCAGCATCAGGCCAGACTTATGTCAACATTGCATTGAACTTAAAATTTAGTCCTGTTTAAAATGAGCCCAAACACGACTACGGTGCTGTAATTTCAAGGTTTGTACTTTTTCTGATGCTCCTGGCATCAGCATCAAGTCTATGTGTAGGTACTTCGGTGTTTCTCATTAACAGTACGTTTATCCACAGATCGAGCCCTTTTCAATGAGCCTAAACACGATATATCTGCTGTTAGTTGTCGAGGAGTTAGGTACTCTGCAGACTATCCTGACTGCAGCATCAGGTCATGACTTGATGATCATGAGACCAAATGTGGCAAATGCCCTATCAAACATCAAAACAATTTACTAAAACTGTCCTTGTCTGTTCGAGTAACTTCTTACTGTTAAGGAGTTGTACCTTCCATCATCAGCTCAGCTACCTGAGATGGTGACAACCATACGCAAATACACAAGATACTTCATAAAATATGCGAAAAACAATAAGTGAGCCTATAAAATTTGAGGGTTGCCCTCGATTTCTCTAAGATCCCATCATCAGATCCTAAGTTGGTGACAATGGGACCACCTCAGAACTATCTACTTTCGAAAAAAAAAAGAATTTTGAAAATCCGTCGACAATTGGCGGAGTATTCGATGAACAAACATACAAAAAAAAAAAAAAAAAAACATACAAACATCCGAACATAGTACCTCCTCCTTTTTGTGAAGTCGGTACATAGAGACTTGATGCTGAAGCCAGAAGCAGCAGAAAAAGAACAAACCTTGAAATGACAGCACCGTAGTCGTGTTTGGGCTCATTTTAAACAGGACTAAATTTTAAGTTCAATGCAATGTTGACATAAGTCTGGCCTGATGCTACCGGGATTATCAGCGGGATCCTGGAGAAATCGAAGGAACTCTTCAAATATTATAGGCACACCTATAGCGATTCGGGTATTATTTATACTAACTCGTGCATTTGCTTTCGGAAAGCAAAATTTAGTGAAGTAAAACTGATGATGACGACCACAGATGGCCACCGGGTCTATTCAATAATAAGTATTTCACAGGTTGCGATTCGATTACTTTAATATGGTTACTAAGCAATTCATGCTCGTCACAATGCGAATGGTGAAATGGAGCTGATGGTGGAGTACCAGGAGAACTCCTCAACAATTAACGTCCCAAAGAGCTTGATGCATTATAAACAGTCCCACTAAAAAGCGAGAAATAAAAACTTTTAACAAAAAAAAAAAACCGACTTCCATAAAAAAACACTACAAAGTGAAAAATAACTTTAATTTCGAAAGTCGGTGGCAATAAACTAAAATACAGATCCAAAGACACCGACTTCCGAAATTAAAGTTATTTTTCACTTTGTAGTGTATTTTTTTATGGAAGTCGGTTTTTTTTTTGTTAAAAAGTTTTTTTTTCATTTAGTTATACCATATTTTTATAGCAGTCAAATACGTAAACAGTAAAAATACAAATCCTTGTAATCCAAAGGGGATCGGAACTGTCACTCCTTCATACAGGTTATACAATAACCTAGTTAGGAGATCAGAACTGCGCCCACTATAATTGTAGCAAATCTGTAATTTTACCATGTATAAATTATATATCCATGTACTGCAATACTTGTGAATGATCAATAAAGATTATTATAAGACTATTATTATAAAGTTCTTAAAGATAATGACATCGAACTCATGCCTTTAATTTCGGTGTGCGTATTTTACATTTTTTAAAGTTGCAAACTCTGTCGGATATGTTATTGATATAGTATTATGTATAACATTGAAGACATAGGCATAGACAGTGTAATTCAGTGCTTGTGTAGTGTCGCATAACGGAACCGGAAAGAGGCTTGCGTCGTCGTTGGAATAGGTCACGGGTGGGGGCTGGCTCATGTGCGGGGGGGGGGAGGTCCGAGGTCTAATTACAGCAATACAGCTGCAATCAGAATCGCAATCTGTTAGCGCAGCGTCGACGACACATTGACAGTTGTCCGCGATGGCGATGTTGTACAGCGTGACGTCAGAGCTCCGGCAGCTACGTGCCGTGTACGCCACAGGACTGGACAGGCGAACGTGCGCCATACATTACACGATCAGGAGCATGTTGTCTTGTGGCTACAATAAAGATATGTTGGCGTCAACTTAAACGCACAACAGTTGAAAGCAGCCGCGTTATGAAACTCGTACATTTGAGTATTTAACGTCGGTGCTTAGTATGTTTAATATGTCGGTATGCGTCGTTGGTATCAGTAACGCTTTAAATGTAAACACAGCACAGTGAAAATATTATTTTAAGTATACAAAATTTAATGTGCAATCATTATTTTTGTTAAATGTAATTTTTTTTTAATATTGTTTTGCGTGTTGTGGCATGTGCCAAATAACATATATTTTTTTTTATGTATTTTAGATAGATTTCGATTTGCATGAACAACACCGGTTTTGAATTGAGTTTCCATACTAGAGTTCGATAAGTTCTCCAACTTCAAATTCTCAATTCAGAACACGGGTGTAAGCATTATAGTTTGTAATAACTAGCCGTGAATGAGACAGGTAGTATGCGATGTCCTGTCTCAAGTAAAGTCAGTACAGACGTTTGATCGTCTGACAACGCGAGTACCTAGGCTGTTGTAGTGTCGGTAAGTTGTTGATATTCGACAATCCGTCATTTTGCGCAACTTTCTTAATTTCCTGATACTTTCTTTTATTGTCAGATTATAAATTGAGTTCTACATACGAGGTGAGCAGGATTAGTGTCAACTTTCAATGATAAAAAGACATGAATCATTTGAACGATGTTAGTGAGGGAGATAATTATCTGTAGTATCTACTATATTAATTAGTGCTTTCAGCCATCGTTTTTTGCTTCTATGTTAAATTTTTACAGATCTATCAAAATATAATATGTTTCACGCTTAAAGTTTCCGTGCCCGTATAAAAGTTACAAATTTGAATAAAATGTAAGATTCACGTAGTGGATCTACTGCCGTGTACTGTGACATGCGTCCACAAGCTGCGACGTCGCGTTGGTAACTGTGAGCGCTGTGTTATGCTTGCTTGAGGACAGGTTGCGTTTTAAATGATACTCTGTGATTTACATTAATGTGTAGTGTATATTTGTATAGGTAAAATAAAATGGCTGTTAGGCCTCTGCCTCGAAACTTGCGGGCAGCGGGGCGGCAGCGGCGGCGGCGCGGGAGCGGCAGGATCTTATGCGTACATTCAAATGGACCGGTTCTCGAACACAGCGGCGCGGGAGCGGCGGGGGAGCGGGCAACGAGCGGTGCACTCCAATCAAGCGGCGACCGCCCGCGCGTCTGCTAACTGCTTTGCAGTGTTGTGCTATTTATTTTTGTGACGTATGGAAATGTCCTCGGACGTGCAAGAGCAAATTGTTATACTTACCTTAGCGTCAAGTATAATTTTTCTGCTGGAGATATGTATATGCTGTATAGTTTTGGATTAATTTCAGACTCTAAATCGCCTTTGATAGCCAAAAGTCAAATATAGTCAAAAGTTTCTACACTAATTCTGGTGTAGCCGTAGAATTTGTCGGGACATTGCCTCTGTTCATTGTAATTTCTAAAAAACTCGCCTTTTATTTTCTTTGCCCTATAGTAGGTATTATAAATCGAGCGTTGAAGAGGTTGTCGCCGTTGGTCAGACATTACATTCGCGAATAAAAACAAATATCTCGACGACTCAACCACAAACACAACACTACGCCGCTATAGCGCCGCGCAATCTGCCCGCTGGTTTCGAGAACTGGTCTGCGTTGCCCGCGCCGCCGCCCCGCTGCCCGCAAAATTCGAAGCAGCGGCCTTAGTGTTGTGAGATCGCTGCTGGCGCGTGCGGCGTGCGTAGACTCGCTACGGCGCACGGGCAACGACTGGCTCGTGTGGTGGGCGCGGGGCGCTCGGGCGGCGCGGCAGGGACTCGGCTTGTATGGCAATGCGAAGTTCCGCACGTTCAGCAGTTCTGTTACGCAGTTCTTGTTACGGTCGCCTGCCGCAATTGCCTGTCACGGTCGCGTTATTCAAATCCTACCTTTATGACCAGAAAAACAAAATATAATAAGAATACAAACAACAAAAAAAAGTATCACTAAGTTATTCTTTACGATTGCAAACCACGACGCTTTCGCTATTCCATTACAAATATTACCGTATGATTTCCTTATCACGTTAATCAAGTGAAGCTTCTGCACCGTATTATTTGCGGGTGTGTGAGGGGTGTGCGAGGTGGTGCCGGGTGTGCGGGGTGCGGCACAAGATCGCGAATATCGCGATGATCGCATGCCGCGGCCACATTCAGTCCGCCGGCTGCGCTGTACAGAATGTTCCCTTTAATTTGCAACATACAACATCGCACTAAATCACTCGCCGGCTCGAGAGCGATATTAAATTCATAGCGTGGCGCTCCTACATTATAACAAAACAAATATTCTCTCGTAATACATTACAGCGTTTTCGCCTTCGAGCTGCGCCATCGCGAACTGCAAACACCGCCTACAATTAGATATTATTTGGGAACGAGATTATAAAATAATTAAATGAATATCTGCCGTGTGGACTATTACTTACTTTAATCAATTGTAAATAACGGACTGAACATGCATTAAATTACCTCACTAATTTCAAATGCTTTACAAGTACGCGCTCGCAGTTTGGATATAAGGAAGCAGAAAAATGCCCCCCCAAATAAAACGCTGAAACCACGCGAACGTATGCAATAGGTATGTATAAATTATAATAATTGTGTGCGTCGATGAATAATGTAGACGAGCATTCAATATTCCATTGTGAGATTACACGTTACGCCGCATTAGTCGGCTCATTAGGCTTTTTGTAAGCGGACGACACGGCTCGGCATGGTGCGGTGCGGTGCGGCCCGGTGCGGTGCGGTGCGGCGCGTTGCGGTAGCGTGATGAATGCCTTAACTCCACTCTCAGTTTTTGCTCGGAGCGGAGACGTTAAATATTTAATGGCTGGCTGAGAGGAGGCTCTCGCCGGAAATGAATCGCGTATTTTAATACGACGACTGCTATTTTAGCGTTGTAAGCTTGTGACGTCAGAATTAATGTAGAATAGTGTATGAAGGCTGGATATTGTGGTACTAGTCATTTATTTCTAAAAGAGAAGCTTCCTGCTTATTTATGACGTAGTATTCATCATAACGTGAGTTGTGTTGATTCAGTGTTTCAGTTTCTTTGCGCATGTGTGCCGTATACTCGGCAAACGAGCGTGCTGATGTCGTGAGGCATCGCGAGTATCCGACGCAGCCCGAACTCGAGCGCGACACGCGGTCTGGCGTCGTGTGACACATAGTAACTAATGTCTTGCATATGTAGATGCTTTGCTGATTTGCTTTTAACAATATATTACTGATGCCATAAAACTATGGTTAGCTATGATATTGTGGGTTCAGAATAGGTATGACCTATCATTGTTCGTGTTTGTAAGTACGCTTACAAACGCGAAGAATGCCAACAGGATCAGCACTTAGTCGCTCACTGACTAGAACTACTTGTGAACCGCGCTGGGGCAGTCAGGTTAGTGATCACAATAATAAGTAGTTGTTTGTGAGCTTACTGCATCAACTAAACACTTCGTATATAATATGAGTTGGTAAATATTGGGGCGGAAAGTGCGTCTAAATCTCAATTTTATGTAGAATCTGGTTGAAAATCGTTTTCGGTTTTCGGCAATATTTAACTACGGCAATTTTTGTTGTGGGCATAAAAAAAAAATCTATCAAATCGGGTCGAAATTAGTATTCGTTTTCGGCCGAAAAATTCGTGAACATCAGAAACAGAATGACTGGCCATTATGACCGATCAGCTTTAAAATATTACTATAAAATCTTATACCTATTTGTAACTATTTGATACCAAAACATATATTTTTTCTAGAATTTTAGGGCAAAGAATAAAGATGTTATTAGAGATTTTTTGTTAACTAATAAAGAAAGTCAAGTGATTTTTTTTTCATATTGCTGTATATTTAAATTCTTTTGGGAAAGTTGTTCAGTATCAAAAACTGAACCTCTTCTAAAAATTTTTGCAGTTATTTTGATTCCACCTTATATACAGGGTTAGTTTTCAAAGACCAGCCAAAGGAGATGTTCCAAAATGCATGGAGCCTGGGCCAGGTCTTTGTACACTATACTTAAAAATAGGGGAATTCATTTAAAACAGTTCTCAACTGTCCAATTGCTTTAAAATAGCTTGGTTTTCTGGTAAACAGAAGAAATTACACTTGAAATTGCAACACACAAAACAACCCGTCATGGCGGTAAGCTGTCATTTTGATTGATTGATGACGTTTGACATGTTTTTGTTTATTTCGACGCTAGACGAAAGTGGCAGAAGTGACACTGTTGTGACAACTGACAGTTCTCTTTTTAACAACAGAGTAACTAAATCTGTGAGAAGCCATGTTGAAAGTCGATAAAATTAATTGATAAATATCAGTTCACTACCACAACAGTACACATTTAATTGAATTATCTGTATTTTTCCCGAATTCTACGGATTTTTCTCTTTTTTTTGAGATACTGTACATAGACCTGGCCCATTTTGAAACATCTCCTTTAAGGGTGTGGTACAGACCATCAAACAACAATTTTGTCCATGGGCCAACATCGTAATCAGATCGCACTGTGTTTATATCACCCAGTTCTGACTGTATCGGACTTTATGAATCTCATTGTCGCAGGGCACAAAATGGCAATGCTTTGACGATTTTTCCACCAGAATAACAAAAGCAGTAAAAGCTTTTACGCACATTGCATCTTATAGGCAAGAAAAGTTTAATCTGTTTTATTGTTTTATTTTTGATCTCAATCAACCAAATAAATGTTATGTTAATATTTTATACATATATGACTTTAGGTAACATAGAACTGATTTTTCAATCGACAGATGATTTTTATTCGTGGAATAAAATTGACGTCTGACAGAATTTGTATAGAAGAACTATCAAAATTTCAAAATCTTTCCTTAAATACTTCGATCAACAATTAGTGTTGTTGATCGAAGCTTGAATAAAATTCTCTGCCGTTGGAAAAATCAGCCCTTTGTAAACAAAAATCTCTATTCATTAATAAAATCTTTATTCTTTGCCCTAAAAAATATATGTTTAGGTATCAAATAGGTACTAAATTTTTGTAAAGGCGAATTGAAATTTTGGAGCCCTTCCGTGGAGATTCGTTAAAACGAAGAAACGTTGGCAGTTAAATCCTGACGTCAGAATGAATGCCCATTTTTTAAATTCATTTTCTCAGTTTTTATTTAAGTACCAATTATTTAAACAAAGGTATCAAATATAGATAGCGCAATTCACGAAGACGCGCCCCACTCTTTTTCCTAATGCTTACAATAGAAGTGTGCAACATTCCGCTAGTGTTTTAGTTTTGTAAATACACACGAATTATTATTAGTGGGTAATTAGAGTGTATCGAAAGAACTAAAACACTAATGGAATTAACTAGCGGTAAACACTAACGATTCGGAAGAAGAGTGGGGTGCGTCTTCGTGGGTTGTACTACCTATAGTAGAATATAGGTGTTAGATTTTAGTAATATTTTAAAGCTGATCGGTCAGTTTGACCAGTCATTCTGATGTTCACAAAAAAAATAATTTTCAATCGGACTCTCTTACGAATTACGGAGTCAAAATGGGGACACTCACGGTACGGCTAGTCCATAAATTTAAGTTCGGTCAGCGAGCTACGGAACGGGCTATACTTAGAATCTCTCTGAGGGTTCGAATCCGCAACGAAGTGATCCAGCAGAGAACCAAAGTTGTCGACAAGCAACCTGAAGTGGCATTGGGCAGGCCATATTAGCAGTAGAACCGATTACCGGGGTAGACGTGTTCTTCAATGCAGACCACGAATCGGTAAACGTAAGCCTCAGGCTAGGTGGAGCGACGATCTTCGCAGGATGGCTGGTAACAGCTGGATGAGAGTTGCCGAAAATCGAGTTGAATGGCGTGCAACGGGAGAGGTATGTGTCCAGCAGTGGACTGCTGTAGCTGATGATGATGAGTCGGACTCTATTAAACCTTAGTTGGTAAGAGCGTCATATTTGATCAGTTGGCCACAAACGCGAGGATGGATTTGCCACGACGACGCGTGACGTTATTGACAGACGCATTACCATTGCGGCTCCACACCTTCATGCATCATGACAAGCTTATAGTATCACGCCCGTATTCCCCAAAGGGGTAGGCATAGTGCATCCCTAATAGTAAACATAACGTAACGTAGGCAAGTCTTGGGAACAGTCTTCATTTTCATGAAGACTATTCCTATACGCATCATCAGCTGCAATAATTAATTAGGTACGTGTGCATCAGCTTCTATTTTCAAGCCCACCATATAAACAGAGTGTTATTCCACAAACTCGATCATTCCATACATAATAAAACTCTTCAGGTTGAGCTGTAAGTTTGCGAGCGCTCACAAAAGTTTCGCTTGGCTGCAGCACTAACTTCACTGTGACATTCTGTGGACTCAGACAAGTCTCGCCAGACTGTCATACATGAACTAGGATACCTTTACTAATACCATATCGGTGTAAGACTACCAACAAACAGCTGCGTGCTACGTAATAGCAGATTGTTGTAGTGTTACTATGTACTTATCCTATGTTAGTATACAAATAACAAAAACTTAAAAATACACTAATTTGCTACATGAACATGTGCACGCACATTTCTGCCAGCCCAGAATCTAACAAAAGGTCCGTCGATCTTGTCCGCCAGTGCAGCTAAAATACTGTTAGGGCTACCCTGAAATCGCCGCAACATCTATGCACACCGTTTGCGTATGATGGCATGAAAGTCATCTATTCGCGCTTCCGCGAACATGCTCGATGCACTGCAAAACCGAGGCAGCCCCAACAATATTCTCAGCGCATTATTATAGGTACTGCACGCACAGAGCGTTGTAAACCTTCTGCGTATACCTAACCCACAAGTTGCACGAGTAAAATGACTGGCAGTAGGCTCTGAAGAGCGTCAGTTTTACCTCCTCAGTGCAGCGCGCAAACCTGCGGGCAAGCATATTGCATCGGACTGCCAACGCCCTGCGCTCCCTATCTATATCCTGGTCATCCATGAGAGAATCTGTGACCACATGACCGAGGTATTTAAATTGAGTGACAACTTTTAATGGTGTTACTTGTAACGTCACCGGTGGTGTACTTTGGCATTTATACCTCAAGCCATGAGCCTCCGCATACCTTTCACACATGGCCATCAACTTCCTTAGTCCACAAATTGATGGGCTGAGCAGCACCATGTCATCAGCATAGCTAATGTTGTTAATCATTCTTTCATCCACAGAACAAGCAATAATAGTTGTACTCAGCTCACCAACCAGCCGGTCTATATACTAGTTAAAAAGACTGGGTGAGCTCAACCCCCCCTGCCTCACTCCACAATCTAGCTCATACTCTACTGATTGTGCATCTGACCATTTAACACAGTGTCTCTAACTTTCATACCAATATTTAATTATATGTATAACCTAAGGTGGAAGGTCTGTTTTGTCCGACATCTTTTTCCACAGAATGTCATAATTCACCAGGTCAAATACCTTTGACAGGTCCAGAAAACAACCATATACTGGTATTTTCTGTCCATGCAGTAAATAAATGCTGCCATGCTTTTAAATTCAAATATATTATATTTTTCTTTAAGTACGCTGTGCCGGTACAGTGTCCTATTAAGTGTTTGCTGCACCGGACGACGTCATTACGTCAGCGCCGGCTGTCGCTGAAAACCAGCGCTGGGGCTCTGTCTTGCGCAGGGTCGCAGCATAATGCTGAGCGATAGCCGTTTAGCGTGGATGTGACGCATGTTTCCCCCTACCTTTTATTTATTGTGTTTTTGTTCTTTTTGCGTCATGTTCACCGCAAATAAACGTAATTTCTTTCTTTTTTCAGTACTGCACAGTCTGCTTGAGATACAGGATTGCACTCTCCGTCGACAAACCGGTTCTAAAACCAAACTGCGCGTCGTTGAGTTTGATATGCATCTTCGACTGTCTCTCTAGCAGGCTATCCAGCACCTTGCCAATGACTGTACCCAATAATTGTTATTGTCGGATGAATTACTTGTCTTATTTTTTACTATGGAAACTATAACAGTTATAGCATCTACCTACTACAGACCTATGTATATACTTACACTTTACATACATTCACATTTATTCATCATACTCTTTTATCAGGTTTACATTTTATTTTGCGAATCGGCCTAAAACGATTCATTTCCTTATTTATTTACCAAATTAAATATTTCTATAGTTTTCATTGTTATGACATTTACGTCAGGCTGTCAAACTGCTATTACTTTTTTCTGTAAATTTTCTCTCATAATTTCTTACTGGCTTAGTCCATGAAGGTTGCTTTTGATTTGTATAATTTTAAATTATTTTTATGTTTATGTTAGCTCAAATATTGTATTTTATAGATAATTGTGACTGTTTATTGAATAACTGTATCCTAATTTAAATTCATAAAAATAATTAACACTCTCTCAGTATTCATCAAAGAGGTTTTTAAACAAATATTTCTGGCCGCTTCAAGCTCATGACAGGAGCATATGTTATGAAGAAAACTTCAATTTTCGAAAGAACTAAAAGAAGTGAAGATGAAAAAAACAAATGGGAGACTCATATAAAAGGACCTCTGACACATTATTGTGATGATTTCTGCTCTGGTTTCACTCAAAGAAACATCTCCGCTACAGACCACGTCCAATTACTAAAGGAAAAGTACAACAGAAGTCAAGCCTCAACTAAACTTAACTAAACTACTATTTTGACTTCATATCTTGACGGAGTGACTACGCTGAAGTCCAGAGGACCATCTTATCTTCATCTATTCTCCACTATCTATCACTACTGTGACCTGTGGCTTCGCACTTGAAAAAAGAAAAACTGACTGCGACTACAAAAACCTCTCTTCTTTCTACTGAGTGATATTGGTATCTTTTTTAATCATTTATGTATTTTTTATCTCTAAATATATTGTTCAAATTTACTTCATACCCTTTTATTTTGTTAGGTTAGTAGATTTGTTACAGTTTGGCGCCCAATGTAAAATAGCTAGTTCTTTCAAATTTTTAATATCTAATTTTTCCTCCTCAGGCCCTCAGCACTCCTCTTGAAGACTCCTTTACTCAACACATCTTCATACTTCACTTATACTACACCCCCACACACATTCCTTTACCCACTGGTAATTGGCATCCATTCTTCGCTTGGAAGTGTTCTTAAAACCATTCGTGGTCACTTGCAAGTTGGGTTTGGCTTACTCTACGACGTACTATAGGAGAATATCCTGTAGTCGTTACCACTTACACATAACTCTCTACTTATACCTCACTACTCTGCACCCCACACACTTGCACACCACTACGTTTACCCACTGGTAATCGTACCCAGTCTTTGCTTGTAAGTGTTCTTAAAACCACTTGTGGTCATTTACAAGTTGAGGACTGGTACACTCCACGACAACTACAGGACAATATCCTGTGGTAGTTTATACAATCTTAAACTTATAACACTTTAACAAATACTTCACTATTCTACATACACACAACACATGTATCATACGATTCACTCTCCCTAAATTAAACACTCTTGGGTCCTCTTAAACTCCCGAGTCCTCTTAAATACTCTCGAGTAGTCGAGTCTTAAACTCGTCTTTAGCACTCACTCCGAGTCGTCTTTAGCACTCTAATCATCTACCTCCCTTTAACACTATTTTATCCTCATTTAACATTAATTTTTAATTATGGATAGGACTATTTTCTTTGAACTTCTAAACAAAGCTGAGCTTGAGTATGAAATAAAAATTAGATTAGAGGAACCAAAAGATACAGTAGTACAACTTAAAAAACAAATTATTCAACTCGCATCTCATACTCCCTCTGAAGATATTTTAGATTCAATATTGGAAGTTAAAACTGATTTGGACGAACTCATCACTTCACTAAATTATATTGAATCAAAACTACTATTGTTAGAACAGGGTAACCATAGATTCAACAAAAAAATTAAAACTTTTATTAATCATGTATTTCATCGACTAGAGAGGATTGATACTGATTTAGATCCCTCAGAGGTAAATCGTTTATCTCAAACTAAAGAGAGATTTTTCACCTTAGAATCAAAATTTAATTCTTTAACAACCGTTTCCAACGACGTCAACCCTCAGTCTATATTAGTCAATCGTTCCTCTTCTACTCCTAATAACCCCAATGAGACCATGTTTCATACTATACTCCCCGATATTCAGTCTCAACCTCTAAACTCTATTCCCTATAATTCCCTTAACGATTTAAAACGAATTAAATACGACGGAAACTCTTGTCCACGTTCGTTTATCCAGAAAATCCAAGAATTTAGTATTTCTAGGAATATTTCTTCAAATAACTTATTGGATCATGCTTTCGAATTACTTACCGACAACGCTTTACACTGGTACCGTTTTAAACGTGACTCTTTGTTATCATGGGACGAACTTTGTGAAGGTTTGATTACAGACTTTGGCGGTTTTGACTATGACCATAAATTATTAGAAGCAATTAATAGCCGAACTCAAGGCAAGGATGATACTATAGTTATTTTTGTTTCCATACTGACTGGCATGTTTTCCAGACTTTCTGAAAAACTATCGGAAACTAAAAAACTTCAAATCATTATTCGTAACATCCGACCTTGTTACTCACCTTATATCGCGAATAATAACATTAATTCTATTCTTGCCCTTATTTCATGTTGTCAAAAATATGAAGAATTCCTAGACAAAGAGAAACGTTTCAGCGAACCTCAAGCTACAAATAATCCTTTAACTGTCGAATTTAACTATAAATCATCTAATTTAACTTTAAAGCCCTCAACCTCTAACGCGTTATCTCCTAGAACAAATTTTAATCGATCTAACAAACCTCGAGTTAATACTAAAGTTAATAATAATGCTTTTTGTGTACGCTGCCGCACTAATGGTCATACATTATCTAATTGTTCGCAACCTCGTACATTAATTTGTTTTAAATGTGGTTTAAAAGATGTTAAATCTACTGATTGCCCTATTTGTAATAAAACTAACAATCCAAAAAACTAATCAATGACTTGGGTAATAAAAATTTTAATCAATCAGACTGGCATGATTGGTTACAAACCATTAAAAATTTCTTTAATTGTTACAAAACAACTTCAATATACGATACTGAAAAAGATTTTAATCGTCCTTTTATTGATATTTCTATCAATGACAAAATATTTTCCGGCTTACTAGATAGCGGTAGTTCTATTACAATACTTGGTAATAACTCCCACCTAGAAATCTTAAAATTAGGCTTCACGTTATCCAAGTCATTTTCAATGACAATTACTACTGCCAGTAATCATAAAAGTAAATCCCTTGGCTCAATTGACATTCCGATTAAATACAATAATCAAACTCATCTAATCCAAGCCTTCGTGTTCCCAGATATATCTCCTTCAATTATCCTGGGAGTCGACTTTTGGAAAAAATTTAATCTTATTCCACATATACTTTCCTCGGCTTTTAAAGTAAATACTAAATGTTCAGTAGTTACTGAAACTACAAAACAAGTACTTCCTTATAATCATCTCACTTTAGAGCAAAAAACTATCGCTGATGACATGATTAATCGATTTAAAGCTATATCATTTGAAAGTAGAGGAATACTGGGACGCACTCATCTTATTAGTCACCATATTGATACTGGGGATACACCTCCTATTAAACAACGTTGTTACCGTCTTTCTCCTGAAAAACAAAAAGCTCTCATTATGGAAGTTGATAAAATGTTAGAATGGGGTGTTATTGAAAAATGTGAAAGTCCTTGGCTTTCTCCGGTTATCATTACACCTAAAAAGAATGGCGAATGGCGTTTCTGTGTAGATAGTCGTAAATTAAATTCAGTTACTCGTAGAGACGCGTACAGCCTTCCATTTGTTAATGAAATTTTAGATAATCTTAAAAACGCTAAATTTCTTTCTAGCATCGATATTGCTAAAGCATTTTGGGAGATTCCTCTGAAAGAAGCAGATAAAGATAAAACGGCTTTTTATGTTCCTGGTCGAGGCATGTATCGTTTTGTAATGATGCCTTTTGGTTTAACTAATGCTCCGGCTACTCAGCAAAGACTTATGGACATGCTTTTTACTCCTGAATTTGACAATAAAGTCTTTTGTTATCTTGATGATATAATAATCGTTTCTGAATCATTTGAAGAGCATATCTCTTATCTAGTTAAAGTTCTTGAGAAATTAACGTTTGCTAATTTGACTATTAATTTCGATAAAAGTCAATTCTTTAAAAATGAACTAAAATACTTAGGTTTCATTGTAGATGAAAACGGTTTACGCTCAGATCCGGCTAAAATTAAATCAATACTCGAATTTCCTATTCCCACTACTCGTAAAGAAGTGAGAAAATTTATTGGAACTTGTAGCTGGTTTCGTCGTTTCATTCCTAACTTCAGCACAATTGCAACTCCACTTAATAAATTAACTTCTTCCGGTAAAAACGCCCCGAAATTCATTTGGGATAATGATGCTACTCTAGCTTTTAATAAATTAAAAGAAGCTCTTACTACTACTCCTATACTAGCTTGTCCTAACTATGATCTTCCTTTCTCTGTACATTGTGATGCTTCTAACTTTGGCATCGGTGGTATGTTGACCCAAACTAAGGATGATAAAGAAGTAGTTATAGCCTATATGAGCAAATCTTTTAATAAAAATGAGCGCAATTACTCAACTACAGAAAGAGAAACTCTTGCGGTAATTACAGCTTTAGAACATTGGCGTTGTTATATCGATAATGGTAAACAGTTCACTGTTTATACGGATCACGCAGCACTTAAATGGTTTCTAAACTTATCCAATCCATCCGGTAGGCTCGCGCGGTGGGCTCTGAGGTTGTCATCTTTTAATTTTATTCTAAAACACAAAAGAGGTAAAGACAATTTAGTTCCTGATTTACTCTCTCGTAATTCTACATGTCCACTTGGTGTTAATCCTATCTCACTTAATTCTCAACCCGTATCTCCAGCATTGGAACAATATAACAAACTACTTTTGGAATGCCGTAACAATCCTGATCAATATCCCAATTATACTATTCGCGAAAATAAATTATTCCGCTATACTCTATCTCCTTACGCTTTATCTGAAGATTTCGCGTGGAAAGAAGTTCCTCATCCTAATCTCCGGGAAACCCTTATCAAAGATAACCATGGATTCCCAGATCAACCACATTTAGGAATTTTTAAAACTTATAAAAAATTATCACTTCTTTATTACTGGCCAGCTATGTTTAAGGATATCGCTAAAATAATTTCTAGCTGTGATAATTGCTTAACTTACAAACACGCAAATCACTCTCCCTTTGGCCTTATGGGTAAACCAAAAATTTGTTCCAGGCCTTTTCAAACAATTTCTTTGGATCTAATGGGTCCTCTACCTATGACTAGACGTAGAAATCAATTCATCTTAGTGGTTAACTGTTGTTTCACTAAATATTCCCTGATCTTTCCACTAAAACGAGCTACTAGCGCTAATGTCATCTCTAACTTAGAAAATTTTGTTTTTCTAGTTCATGGAGTACCTCAGACTATTATTATGGACAATGGATCGCAATTCCAATCCCATGAATTTAGAAACTTTCTGGGCAGATATAATATACCATACGTATCTTTCTCTCCTAACTACTGCCCTCAGGTTAATCCCACTGAAAGATACAATCGTACTATAATCACAGCTTTGTCATCTTTGGTTGGTGAAGACCATAGATCTTGGGACACCCATCTTCCTAAAGTCCAATACGCTATGAATAGTACAACTAATACTACTACTGGTTTCACTCCTAACTTTTTACTCTTTGGACGTGAAACAGTTACTTCTGGCTCACTTTATACGCCAACTAATAATCTTGATGAAATCGTGTTTCTACCTAGGGACATCTATGCTACTAACATAGGTTTATTGTCTGCAACTTTTGATAAAGTTCAGATAGCCCTCCATATTGCTCATGCTCGTAACACTTCAAGTTACAACGAAAGTCGTTCCTTTAAAGAATATAACGTGGGAGATATAGTCTGGAGAAGAAACTATGTAAATAGTCAGGCTGGAACTTATTTCAGCGCAAAATTAGCGCCAAAATATGTTAAGTCCACTGTGTTGCAGAAATTATCCCCATTGGTTTATATACTAGAGGATCCTAATGGCAACCAAGCTAAATGGCATATAAAAGATTTTAAAATATAATGTATATAATTATGTAAATAATTCTCTTAAAACTAGATTTTTTTTTAATGGTTGGTAAACCATTCAGAAGATTATTTTAATTTCTCTTTTTATCTGTTCTTTTCAGATAATTTTATTTAGATATGTTGCCTAACCTTTATTATTTGACTGACTTATTTTTCTCTTTGATGACTAATTTGTCTTCATCAACTATTGTAGTTGATTGGATCAATTCCTTGTAGGAATTGTTTTTCTTTTCAAAATTCAAAAAAATACTACCTCTAGTAAAGAAACTTTTGGAATTGCCTTTTCGATTTAAAAATTATATCTAAACCTTTCTAGTAAAAAAAAAAAAACTAGGATGTTTTCCTTGGTTATTTCCTCCTATAATAATGATTATAGCGTGGGCTCGACTCTTTTCAAAATTCTAAAAAATACTACCTCTAGTATAAAAACTTCTGGAATTACCTTTTCGATTTAAATTATATCTAAACCATTTAATTTGATAGGATTTTTCTGTTCTTCTTAATAAAAACTGTTTTCTGGTAAAAACTCTCTCTTTAAACCAATGACTAGAATTTTTAGAAATATTTTTCTCTGAAGATATTATCTTAAACTTACTGAATCATTTTAAACTTATCATTTCACTCATCAACATTAAAACACTCAGCTCTCCTTTAAAACCTATTTGGTAAAATCTTATTCCATCTTTCTCTTTTTGAGCGGTAGCAACTCACAAAATAAGCCCCTAATGCCTTGTTTTCGGAGCGGTAGCAACTCATTAAATAAGCCCCTAATGCAAATTTTTTTTTAGAGGTTTTCTTAAACTAGGACTCAAATTTGAGTTCTCTCAAAGTTTTTCTTAAACTTGGGTGATTCTTAAACTCAAAACTAACTTGAGTTTTCTCTCAACTGGAGGTTTTTCTTAAACCTTGAACCTTTCGAGCGGATAAGCAACTCGTTAAAAAAGCCCTAATGCTCTCTTTCTAATTGGGTTTTCAAACAGGTGCGGGTTACGACACCTAATTAAAAAAAATAAGCCTTCGTAATTATAAATAAATATTTCCTTCTTGGAGTATGCGTCATTAAATGTGAACCATATCTCCTATGTGTGATTGAATGGGAGTGTTCGACGAAAGCATGGAAGAGGTTGTGTGTTAGATCAAGGACTTATTTTTAACCTTTACAAAATTTTTGTTCTAGACCAAAAATTTTCTCGGGGTCGATGGGGAAATATAGCATCTACCTACTACAGACCTATGTATATACTTACACTTTACATACATTCACATTTATTCATCATACTCTTTTATCAGGTTTACATTTTATTTTGCGAATCGGCCTAAAACGATTCATTTCCTTATTTATTTACCAAATTAAATATTTCTATAGTTTTCATTGTTATGACATTTACGTCAGGCTGTCAAACTGCTATTACTTTTTTCTGTAAATTTTCTCTCATAATTTCTTACTGGCTTAGTCCATGAAGGTTGCTTTTGATTTGTATAATTTTAAATTATTTTTATGTTTATGTTAGCTCAAATATTGTATTTTATAGATAATTGTGACTGTTTATTGAATAACTGTATCCTAATTTAAATTCATAAAAATAATTAACACTCTCTCAGTATTCATCAAAGAGGTTTTTAAACAAATATTTCTGGCCGCTTCAAGCTCATGACAGGAGCATATGTTATGAAGAAAACTTCAATTTTCGAAAGAACTAAAAGAAGTGAAGATGAAAAAAACAAATGGGAGACTCATATAAAAGGACCTCTGACACATTATTGTGATGATTTCTGCTCTGGTTTCACTCAAAGAAACATCTCCGCTACAGACCACGTCCAATTACTAAAGGAAAAGTACAACAGAAGTCAAGCCTCAACTAAACTTAACTAAACTACTATTTTGACTTCATATCTTGACGGAGTGACTACGCTGAAGTCCAGAGGACCATCTTATCTTCATCTATTCTCCACTATCTATCACTACTGTGACCTGTGGCTTCGCACTTGAAAAAAGAAAAACTGACTGCGACTACAAAAACCTCTCTTCTTTCTACTGAGTGATATTGGTATCTTTTTTAATCATTTATGTATTTTTTATCTCTAAATATATTGTTCAAATTTACTTCATACCCTTTTATTTTGTTAGGTTAGTAGATTTGTTACACAGTTTTTACGAGATCGTCAGGCAGGTAAGAGCGACCCAAACAAAAATTAAATAACATGGCGAGTAACCTAGGTAAATGTACACCAGCGGACCTTAAACGCTCAACACTAAAACCGTCGTGCCCTGGTTACCTGCCTCCTTTCATACTTTTCAACGCGTCTTTTACATCTTTCACGCTGAACCTAACGTGAGGATCACCTTCACACGGGGTTCGGATGTCTCGCATAGATGCATTTGTTATATGCGGAGCGACTTTAAAGTGGCTCATGAACATGTTGGCTATACGCTGTTATGTGATAAGCCATCAACGTTCGATGGCAGGCTCGGCCGAGGATTCAAAGAATTGGTTTGCTTCCAAAAATAATTAAATTTATTTTCTTAGTAAATAAGAATCTTAAATAATTCACGTTATTTTTTTTTTCAGCTAGCTTGCGTCACAGGTCGATAGTTTAACTATTTTACGATATGATCACTAATGTTTGGCCTCATCAAACGTCAGACGCTGAGTATTCAACTATTCAATGATCTGGCACAGACCACATCATGATATACCAGCGTCGACGTTCTATTGAATACATGAAATATAACCATTCATGAAATTGTCGAATACTTCATGAAATGATCAATTCTAAGAACTGGCCACGATATATATTTCTATAAATGGATCCACATGACATGAGTGTTGCCGCTTTTTATTCAAAGATGAGCACGTCGGTATGTGTGATGATGTCAGGAACGTGTGCGGGCCCATGACGTGTGTGATGGCCGGCTGTTAGTTACCTAGGTACATCACCAAGCAGTTGGTCGACTCTTCACGTGATCAGAGGGCTGGCGTATTTTTTAGCTTTGGCTAAATTAGCACTGCCAGTCTTTTGGGCACGTTTCCTATTGACAGCGATGCAGACGAATTTTTCGATGCCCTTTGATTATTTTCCCTCCCTTTATATATATTTGTACATATTATTATTATTTTAAGCTTTCTAAATTATGTAAATATTATATAGATAAGGTACCTGGTACATCTCTATAACAAGTCGAGATTCAAGCTTCGATGGTTTAAAATTTTGAGTCGTGCGCATATTAAGAGAAAGTTTCTCAATTGTACAGGTATATTAATTATAGGGCGGTATCAAGATTTAAAAGAAATTTTTCAGTATCTGTTACATTTTGAAAAGCGGGTATTTATTTATAGGTTATTTAATTAGGCGATGATTCTCCTTGGACAAGCTGTTAGTTATTCAGCTATGGTAAGTGTACGTACTTTGGATGTCTCAGCGGTGAGCATTCGTATGCGCGACCGGCACTAACTGTAGATAATACTCTTCCAGTTACTGCACCGCACACCGACCAAGCGGCGCTGCAGCGCTTACTAATCACCGCGTTACCTAGCCCCAACACGTCGCGCGTCGCGGCTTCATTCACTAACTTTACTAAACCTTTAAATACTCCTCAGTCGCTTTCAGCGCTAAATTAGAACTAACTCGATGATGAAGCGCTAAAATATCTACCGAGAGTTTTCTTTCAAGGTGAATTGTTCAATTACTTACGGTGAGCGAGTTGCAAATAATACAAATATTTTACGAGCGCTTAAGTGACTGTTACGGCGTTAAGCGCTCGAGGGGGCAATGAAGGGAATTATTCATCGGCGAGCGGCGAGTAATTAAAGAGAAATTAGGAGAGCAGCCGCCAGAGGAAATGTACTTTATTTAAAGTTATAGCTGCTGCAGCATATATAAATTTATTTCCGTCATATTGTTGAAGTTTTACACGGCTCGAGTGTGCGTGCGGCTTACGTAACCCGCTCTGACCGCCGCCCCGCCCCGCACCCCACCGCCCCGCCCCGCACCCCACCGCCCCTCCTCTCACGTTGCACCGCTCTAAAACGGATTCCCTCTACAATATTTCTTTTCCAGTTCGAATGTGAATTTCCCGCGGCGATGCGAACTATTCATGCGCTCGAAGAGGGAAATTTATAGTGAGATATTTTTTTAACTTCCATTTGAATCGAAGTTTAAATAATAAAATGATATCTGCTGGCTCTGTGCCCGCGCGGACCCGCACCGTACCGCACCACGCCGCGTCTGGTTTCAATAGCGCTGCGATTGAGCCGCGCACCATTAAGCATATTAATCCTAAGTGTGGGCGCCAGGCCTGCAGGCCTGCTGCTGCTGTAGTGTGCTCAGCCTGATGTTCTCGTCGCCTCGGTCCGCGTCCGGTCGCTGCATCCGATATGCCACTAACACCTCTCACACTAGCACCATGCACCATCTCTCTACAACTCGCAAGTCGCAAGATTTCTTTATTTTTAAGTCAGGTTCTTAGGAGACAAGTTACTTATGTGTTTCTTACTCTTTTGGTCCATTGGTCCATGTTTTATATTAATTTCCGTCAGCAAGTATGCTACAAAGTAATTGTTCTATACATTAGTACCTTATTCTCTAGTGCACGCCGAGGGTAACCGAACAATACTGAAATAGAAGTCGAAGTCTTGAAACGTCTTGAGCTTGCCAGACTTCAAGTATTATAAAAAATAATTAGATTTAATAATCGCTGAGTAGATCATTTATACGTGCACACAATGGTTAAGTCCATGTACAGTCAACGAAAGAGATAAGTATGCAGGATCGTCGGATATAGTTGAAGTTTAGTAAGAAACCGATTGATGTTGTCGACTGAAATTTAATTTGATAAATGAGCTGTTTTTTTTTACTTATCTCTTTTGTTGACAAACATACAACTAACAGTGGCGAGCAAGTGAGTGGCGCTAGTTAATGCTACAACACTGGTCCCCGCCGAGCCACGCTCCGAGCTCATGACACACACACCGCCTGCCCATTGGGACCCTGTGACCCTGTGACCCTGTGACCCTGTGACACTGCCACACAATTGATTTACAATTACTGTTACCATTGAGTTCCCCCTCGCCAGGCAGGGGCGGGGGCGAGGTGGGGTAGCGCCAGGTGGGCAGCCGGCAATAATATTGGATCAGCTGCGGTGTATTGTGACCAGTTCCGTCGGGAATGCAAATTGCTTGCGTTGGAAAGCTCTAAAGTAAAATCAGCTGACTTAGACATTAATAAAATGTATTGAGTACTAGCTTCCGCCCGCAGCTTCGCCCTTCGCCCGCGTGGATTTCGGAATTTCTCCAACGGGAGCGTGTTACCGGGATGAATAGTATCCTATCATCCAAATCTAATCACCCATTAAACCGTGTAAAGGTCAGAAAGACAAATATATAATAAATACAATTTTTTATCAAATAGTTTTTTATGATTCTAAATAATTAGCGGCCCGACCCAGCTTCGCACGGGTGCAATTTTTTTTTTTTCGAATTTCCGAAATTTGCTTTTATACAAACCTTGTCCTGTCAATACCGAACATAAAAAAACAGGATTATCCAATTTGGTGCAGTCATTCGGAAGTTATACGCCTACAGACATTTCGGCAACTTTGTTTTATACTATGTAAGGATAATAATTAATTTTTATATATTATCGTCATTCATTAAAAATAATTTAGCGCCTCTATTGATCAAGAAAGTATTACATACATATATTAGCTAAGTTGTTTTATATAACATCACATAATAACTGTTAACCGAGTGGACCCTAAAGATACGGGTTCCGACTATATTTCCAAATCCTTAAATCTTTTACTTAATTTGTTTCTTGGACCGCCAACAGAAGCTACAAACAGAGACCAAATTATTGACGTATTATCTAATTGGGTACAAAATGTTTAGAAAGAATGAAAATATTAAAAAAAATCAAAATAAGAAAAAAAAAACCGGATTGAATATCAGGTGTCACTTCGTTCTCTTCTAAAAACCAAGTTGATTGACGGCACATACGCCTCTCCACTGCTTTTGAAAGACAGGGCAGAATAGGATTTGGACTCTTAGGTTGGAGTGTTTAATTGATGAAGCAGGTAGTTGCGGCAGTGTGCGGCAACGTTAGAGCAATGATGTCGTAGCCCTCAGCGTTTGACTTTAGGTCAAAAATAATCCGGAAGATACCATTTTGCTCCACCGGAGCAATTGTAAACATTGCTTCACTACATGTATGGGGCTCATAGAACGATATTGGAGACGTGCTAGCTAACGAGTTGCCAGGGACATAGTGTTATTCATCAGGTCTGGGATTCTAAAATGTGGGGAAAGGTCTTGTCCTTACTTTAAGGGGGGCAAACATAGATTTAATGTTCTTTCACAGTAATTTTGAATTACTTATTTTATTATATATATTGTGCCTAAAGTACGTAATTTGTTTATGATACAAGGAACTTTTTTCTTCCTGTTTATAGTAAACTCTTTTTGTTCCCGATTAAGTATTCCTATATTTGGCTAATGCTTTGCCCCGCAACCCCATCATGTGCTAGATAGTGTCCGTGATCCAGAACACGATCATTCCTTAATATGACAAGTCTTAAGAGGCGCGTGAACCTCAAATGATATTATGCAATATAATTATAATGATTACAGTTTTCCAATTTAACAAAAGTGATCTATGTCAATCCACGGTGGCCGGTACGCTGTACTAATTTCGTATTTTTTCCTGTTTAGCGAGATTGTCAGCCACATCTGTTCGAAGGAACCGAACCTGGGATCAGCCAGTAGAGATGCGCGCGCTCAGACCCCGACGCAGATGAAACCCAACGCCTCCAGCACGTCCATGCGAATAGCTGTCGGCCACGGAGTGTGACGTAGACGATAGCTGGGTGATTTTCAAAATTTATGTACATTGTGGGACGTGAAAACGTCCCCCGGAATATTGTCCAGGCATAACATATTAAACGATCAAATTATTGTTATTATCATTGAATAAAAGTTTATTGAGAAGGACTTCAACATTTCAGTTTAAAAAAAAATAAGTAGTCTGAAATATATGACATTTATGCTCATAATGTGATAATATTTCCATACATCTACCTCATGTCTCTAAGCGAGAGCGCGTTACAAAAACCATCATAAAGATTAAACTACTCATTTTATTGTAAGTAAGTTCTCTTTGCGCAATATCTTAATGGGTAATTATTATGTAAATTATACAAAATTATAATAAAAAACTTTATGTAATAATTATAATGTAAGCCTTTCAAAATGTGTCTTCTATCTCATTCAATTTTGTTGATCATTATTGTAACACAAATATTAGTAGATATTTGAGATTCTTTATTGGCAATACATTCTTGTCAAAGACATTCAATTAGATGACAATAAAATATTACTCCGCCATTTTGTCTGCAGGTGTCATTGTTGTGAAACGTGTGTTTCTTGCGGTGTAGTGTTTTTTTCCACAATAAAGTTTTCATTTTAGTTTTTTTTTATTTTTTTTTATTTATCATTTAAACAAAAGAAAACAGGATTATTAATATTAAATAGCAACCAAAAACCACTAAGGTTTAAACTTGTGCTATCATGAGTCTATCTCAATAAGGAAGTATAATATAATGAAGCATTTTATATGAATGCATTGTTGTCGTTACAATTATAAACATCTTTAGGTCTTTAAATAGTTACAAGTACAACCATTCCTACATTATACTTAAGTAATATTGCTTAAGTTTACATTTGATATTTTTTTGTGTAATACATTTGTCGAAATCTGAGGGTAGACTATTAATAAGTCTCGGTATAATATAACCGGTAGTTCGTTCGCCATACGTATTGTTGGCGCGTTGTGTACGTAGCCTATTCTCAGAAACCGCCCGAGTGCATACAGGATGTTCGATTTTGTTTCTTAAAGATTTATTGAAAAATTGTTCTTATTTATTTATTATTATTTATTTATTTATTTATATATACTTTATTGTACACCACAAAAATACAACAAGTAAAGATACATCAAACACTTCAAAATATACAATGGGCGGCCTTATCGCTTTCTGCGATCTCTTCCAGGCAACCTTAGGATGGACAGTGATTTTCTTGGACATAAAATGGGGCTGTCGTTGGTGCAAATATAATGTATACAATACACTAAAATATATATACAGATATATACATATCCAAAATTATAGATACATAAATACATACATACTAAATATATAAGCAACGAAAATAAAAGAAGACAGTAGATGATTGCAGTTAGGACAACAATATCACAAAGACAAGTAGTGTTCCTTTACGAGTCTTTTGAACACATATAACGACTGTGCGCGTTTTATTTCAACTGGCAATGCATTCCACAAACGAGCGGCCTGGACAGTAAAGGATTTATCAAGGAAGGTTGTGGAATGCATAGGCATTTTGAGCTTCAAGTTATCTGATGACCTTAAAAATTTCGTATGGGAGTCACAAAGAAACTGGAAACGCTTCTTGAGATAGAGTGGGGTGTAAGGAGAAAAGAGCACATTGTACAAGAGGGAAAGAATATGAGCATTCCGACGAAGGCGAATTTCCGACGAAGGCGTTCTTTTCGGTTTAAAGAAATTTTATTTCTCATAAGAACTTACAGTCCGCTTATAATGAGATACAAAGTAATAAGTATTATAATACAGTACAATACAATTTCCTCCAGAGTATTAAAAGTTATAAATTAGAAGTTATAATTCATATACGTGTTTCTTAAGCCTACTTTTAAAAATATTCAAGCTATCGCACTCTTTAATATCGTCCGGCAATTCATTGAACAGCTGTGCTCCTTCAAACAATATGGTCTTTCTACCGTAGTTAGTGCGTACGCTGATGACTTCAAGTTTTTTTTATATCTGTTTCTCAGGTTATATGGCATTGTTTTTTTCTTTAGTTGTATGTTAGTGTGTATTGAGTTTGTAGTTATGTTTTTAATAAGAATGCAGGTGTAGTAAGTGTATAGCTGTCTAATATTTAATAGTTTAGTTTTTTCGTATAAGGTCTTTGTTGGAGTGAGATAATGATAATGGAACAGAGTTTTAATTATTTTATTTTGAACTCTTAGAAGTGAATTTAAATTAGTTACTGCTGCGGATCCCCATATCTCAATTAAATATTCTAAATGCGATTTTACTAACGAGTTATAAATTAAAGTGCGCACTTTTTTTGGAATACAGTTTGCTACTTTCCGTAATGCTCCCAATAACGAAGTTAATTTACCTCGGAGATGATCGATGTGTAATTTCCATGTTAGTTTTTCATCCACCCTCAATCCAAGATATTTTTCGTTAGTTGATCGTTTTATTATTTCGTTGTTTATTTTAAGAGGCATGAAGTCCGGTATACGCTTATTTTTAGTAGTAAAAATCATGAATGAAGTTTTCGACGTATTAATTGTAAGAAGGTTGTATTTTAGCCATTCGTTTAATAGATCAAGGTCATGTTGAGCGTCCTTTATAATGTCATGAATCGATTTGTCAAAGTAAAAGAGACAGGTGTCGTCTGCATATAGTGTGCTTTTAATAACAAATAAGTTATTTGTATATGAACTGGTAAGACATTACAGTGATCAGCTATAAAAACAACGATAAGTCTCTGTCTTACTATTTTTGCGTAAATTCAAAGAATAATATTAATTCAATTTGATTAAGGTGATAGACAAGTCCAACAACATTATTTTTAACCTTCAAATGTTGAAGGTCGTTATTCAACAAACCGTTGATTTTCATTTTCGTAACGATTTGTTACATATTTTTGTTGCGTAACAAAAAGGATGTAACAAATATGAAGCAAAGCCGATTTCAAAATGGAATTATTTTTTGAATTTGTAAAAGTAATTAACAATTTTTAACCGTAAGTTCCATCACCAATGGTTTGTTTTCTGTAGGCTAAACTTTTTAATAAATACTTAATAACCAAACGGAATGTACAATTTATTCTGAGACTGATTTTGTAATTAAAAAGACTCCTTATGTTATCAATAAATGATTAAGATCTAATTTAATTGTTTTAATAGTGTTGTGAAATAGCCCTAATGTTTCCTTTTAGTTATTTTTTTGTAACACTGGTCACTTTTGTAACGATATTCATTTTTGTTTCATTTTTGTAACTGTACAAAAAATTTGAAAATCACCCAGCTACGCACGAGCGTCCCCCAGCTCGAAGCCAATCTTAAGCTGTTTTACCACTTTTAGGTATCGCGGCTATAATATAAAGTTACTACTACAGCCATCACTTGATTTGCTAACACTACAATGTAACCACCGGCGCCCGTCGTACACGCCACTAACATGGCCGTGTGTTTGGGATGTTCGCCATGTTTTCATAGTTAGCGGTTACAAAGCCTAACGCCCTTATCTTTGCGTCAATCTTCCTACTGGCACTGTATCGGCTCTAACTCTAAAACGACTTCGCGTCAAAAACAAAAACCTAGTTATCGTTGACTTTTCACCTTCGTACATTAAGGGCACGATTCGTGAGACAAGGTAACGTATTCAATTATTATAATTATGATTTCTCCTCCCGCCCCCCCCACGAAATGCAACGCATCACGCAAATCCTCTCGAGCTCATAATTATAACAACGCAACGAAACTAAAACGTCGGAATTAATTATTTAAACTCGCAAGAAAAATGATTGTGCGCGAATGCGATCATTAACCTTAATTACTGTAATTATTCATAGTTACGTTGTGACCTGCGACGGAAACTCGATGGCGAACAGAGATTGATCGAAACTGTAGCTCCAGCAGTCTTGGGGCCCACAGGCCTTGGGCCCCGGGCCCCAGCGCGGTGCGAACGGGAGCCGGATTTAATGAATATAAATAGTCCGCCATAAATCCGGAAATACCTCACGTTGTTCGCAACAAGGATAACTGCTTTTGTTTGTTCATGGGCTGTAAAAATACCTAGAGTGTAAATTGGACGGCGGGAACGAGTCCCTCTTGGTCGCTTTGTGCCATGTATACTTACACAGAGCTTGAGCCTCGGGCCGCAGACGGGCCACGGTTGGGCCGCATTCGGTCGATTGATATTATACCTTAACTTTATACATAGATACTCTACAAAAAGGAAGATTAACAATATAATTATAATAATTTCATAAATAAAGTGAATCTGTACGAACTGTGTAACAAAGAATCGTTTGCAGAAGCTTCCCTTGAGGATTGAAGTATAGAAGTAATGTGGGCTGATCATAATATAATTGAAAAAAGTTTTAGTGAGCGAACTACTAAATGAAATATTAATCGCTTGAGAGTTAAACTAGCGTCTGTCGACGGATTTAGCCACGCGCCTCAATACCGTCCAGTACAGCTTTAGTACCGCGTTTGTATTGCAACATAATACCCTAAAAGCTAAACATAAACTAAATCTGAATAATATTTAGCTACATTACATGAAAAATTTAGTTAAGCTACGGACACGAAGTCAGCGGGCGCGGCGCGGCGCGTTGGCGGCGGCGGCGTGGGGAGTGGCGCATTTCAATGTATAGATTGTAATGGAACTGGCTTCGAAGGCAGCGGCGCGGGGAGCGTTGTACGATGCGCACCAGTCTAGCGGTGCCCACGCGTCTGCATTGACGTAGTGTTGTGCATTTAATTTTTTGCTTTTTAACGACCGACGGTTCAAAATATTGTATCAAAAAGATGTTGTCGTCGCTGTTTACACATTTCGTTTGCGAGCAAAGACACAAATTTTTCATAACACAACACTACGCCGCTCTAGCGCCGCGCGATTTGCTCGCTGGCTTCGAGACGGGTGCGTAATAAATGGCATAATAACAGATTATAGTATAACATCACTTGAAATAACGTTTACAATATATAATTTTCATATGCTATAAAAACATGTAACCTAATTTCATGTGATCGAATGTAATATTTCACATAATCTTCTTTTGCTAATAATGACTGATATTATATTTATACAGGCACTGCTAGTATATATATGTTATACAGGGTTATTTGTAAAACATCAGCAACCTCTTAAGAGGTCATTGTACTCATCATTATGAACAACTTTTACTATGGGACCAAACCTGAAATCGCGAAAAAAAATCAGCTGTTCCCTACATTTATGTTCGTGTAAGTCGTCAAAATGTAGGGAACAGCTGATTTTTTTTTCGCGATTTCAGGTTTGGTCCCATAGTAAAAGTTGTTCATAATGATGAGTACAATGACCTCTTAAGAGGTTGCTGGTGTTTATTTTTTATATTAATTAAATACTTGTGATGAATAACGTATTTATCTGTATAATAATTAATATCATGTCTATAAAAACACCTTTTTGCAAAAATATGACAAAACAAAGTAGACGTTTCCAAATTATATTAAACGTTACTTATAGATTCTGAATATTATAGTAACTGAATATTATACGAAATTAATATTAATTCAAATGTGCATAATAGAAAACTATCAGCATCCCACGCGATAAAAACTATCCTATTTCATTTCCCGGGACTCAAACTATCTCTATAACGAAAATCATCTAAATCAGTTCAGCGGTTTAAGCGAGAAGAGGTAACAGACAGAGAGACAGACCTACTTTCGCATTTATAATATTAATATGGATGTCCATTGTACCTTACAAATATAAGGTAAAATGAGCAATGTTTCATAAGAAATACGCAGTACCTTTGTACTCAAATTATAATTATATCATATCCCTATGTATTTTACTGTGGATACATAAATAATAAATTAAATGAATAAATAAAATGAAATTATATCAATAATAATTTATTATATCATTTCATCGTTTTATTAAAGAAAATTATATGAATTGAAATTAAGTCATAATAATATGATCAATAGAATTTTTGTTATTATATCAAACGTTACAAACCAATTCGAGACCGGGTCTGCGTTGGCGCGCTGCTCCCCGCGCCGCCGTTGCCGCAGCCCCGCAATCGTTGTCTTCGAGACCGAGGCTTTACTCGCTCCGCTGCTACGTCAGTGCTACGCCGCTACGGTGCTACGCTGCTACGGTGCTACGGTGCTACGGCTCTACGCTGCTACGAGTTCGAGGCGTAGCTAGTTAGCTTAGTTTGGTGACATTTTGGTCGCTGCACTAAATCGGCGGCGTTTTTAATTTGAGTTTTAAATTGCAAAGCTCGAGTTAAATGAAATTTCTCCCGGAGTAACACTACAGAGTCATTGGCAGTCTCGCGACACAAACGCACTTCATTGTCACGCCGGCCGGCAGCTACACATAACAATACATCGGCGTGATATCGAAGCGCAACGCTGTTCTCAATAGATAAATAGGCACAGAAGGCCAGCATACAACGAGCGAAGCGGGAACGTACGGTGATCTCAAACAAACAAATTGCTACAAGTCGCGAGTGCGCGTGCACTTGCTGTACGTAGACGCGTCGTGTCTATGTTTGCGCGCTCTTTCTTTCGTCCTTCTGTAGATACGTAGCAATGTTGTGCTGTATATGTGTAGCTACCGGATGAACACAGGTCACAAAGTTAGTGAGTCCGCCCGTGCTGGCTCTGATACAGCGCCGTAGTTCAACGCGTTATGGCGCAACCCTTGCTATAAAAGCTAGAGGCGGTTCATTCGACACCCACATAAAACTAAATTGTAGATTGAAGGCTAAAATTTGAGGTTATGAAATTCACAGAAGTAGTTTAATATAAGCCTCACAGCATACAATACAATTTAACTCGTCGATATATATCAATTATAGAGAGATGCATTTAGAAAGTGTGAAATGTTACTGGCCGAATATTAATATATTAATATTAACTATTAATATATGTATATTTAATATTTAATAATAAAGAGGAAAGATTTGTTTGTAACGAATTGGCTCAAAAAGTACTGGACCGATTTTAAAAATTCTTTCACCATTTGAATGCTACATTATCACTGATTAATATAGGCATTTTTTTTTTCACCCGTGCGAAGTCGGGACGGGCCGCTAGTTATTTATATGTATGTAGGGGTATGTATGACATCTTTTTATGCAATTTAAAAAAAATGTCACTTCCAGCTTTCTTATTATTGAGGGCTATAGGCTATTAATTATATTTATCGCTTGCACTTTAGCTGAGATAGCACAACTTTTGTCTAGCAAGTCGGACAGAAATACCTCTTAAAACAAAATTATTTGCACGCACTGCCTAAACAGTTGTATACATATAATTAAAAACAATGTATGGCCATCTGGTCCGCTTTAAATGTTTCTACGAAAAAGTAGAAATATTTAAAGCGGACCAGTAGTTTTTCGACCTACGTTTGGATGAAAATATAATTTTTAAATATGAATTCTTATCAAATAAAATTATTTTATGATCACAAACGCATCATGGAAATAAGATTTGGCCTTTACAGTATGTCAATTAGTCATATATAGTTTCGGAGATAATATAAAATTACTAAAACGCAAAATGTCGCCAAAACATTCAAGAATACAACTTTTATTCATAACGCTCTAAAGTATCCGTCACGAGAAGCTATAAATTTTGTAAATAAAGAACTCTACTAAGTTACGTAGCCACAATTCAAGCAACAACATTGATCAAATCTCTGTGCAAGTGTGAGTCCTACGCTGTAAATATTGCCCATATTTTGTACATTGCTTTTGAACTTTTTATTTTTTATGATATTGCTAAAACACCAGGAGGTGGTAAAAGCAGGACGTCTTGTGACTTGTTTGTTGAAACTTTTGACGTTCAGAAAGTACTTCTCATCACGCTTGGTAGACGGATTGGTATCGGTTTTTTGTGTCTCCGTGAAGATAATGTCTTTTGGTTACCGTCACAATAACTAAATAACTCGGCTCGGACCGGCTTTTGTCACTTAATTACAAAATCTTCCCAGTAGCTGCAGTATTTATACAAATTTGGCAATTCATCTGAATGCCTTTAAGTTGTGAATAGTCTCCTGGCTCCGATACCCAGGTCGGACAAAGTATTATTGAGTTTTCCATTAGAAGGTTCTTAGTAACGCCCGGAGTTTGGAAGTTGGCGGTTTAACACCCCCGTGTCTTGGAAAGCACGTAAAGCCGTTGATCCACGAAGGGACAGGGGTGCGTAGCAGCACGGTTCGGAGAGTTAGTAGTAGTGGGAGTGTACTTCTCTCCGAGCCGAACTCTCGCCGAGTTCCAGAACTCTTTAACAGAGTTGAGTGTCGTCGTCGCCGGAAACCATCGCTTCCCCGTACTAGTGCTCGGGGACTTCAACGCCAAGAATCTGGCCTGGGGTTCCCGTTGCACGGACGTGCGGGGCAGGATGGTGGAGGACTGGGCTCTGGAAACAGGCCTGGTCGTCCTAAATCGGGGTTCTGTTCCCACGTGTGTGCGGATGCGGGGCGAGTCCGTGGTGGACATCTCGTTCGCCAGCCCCGCTCTGTCACAGAGTGTTATTGACTGGCGCGTCATGGAGGAGGTGGAGACCTACTCCGATCACCGGTACATCCGGTTCGACGTCTCCGCCCAGACCTCCAGCGCGCCGGTCCAA
Organism: Globia sparganii; assembly: GCA_949316385.1. Classification (NCBI taxonomy): domain Eukaryota; kingdom Metazoa; phylum Arthropoda; class Insecta; order Lepidoptera; family Noctuidae; genus Globia; species Globia sparganii. The sequence continues at coordinate 156,441 of OX438665.1, forward strand.
CAGGCCCCGAGTGGTCCGCGGTGGGCGCTGAAGCAGCTGGACCGGGAGCTCCTCCTGGAAGCCTCGATCGTGCAGGCCTGGGTGTCATCACCGGACAGGCCTGCCGATATCGACGATGAGGCGGAGTGGTTCCGGGAGGCCATGTCGGAGATATGCGACGTGGCAATGCCCCGAGTCCGGCCAGGACGCGCCCGACGTCAGGTGTACTGGTGGTCGCGGGAGGTGGAGTCGCTACGCAAGGCTTGCGTCGACGCGCGACACCTGTACACCAGGCACCGCAGGCTCCGCATCCGCCCTCCGGATGCGGAAGCCACGGAGGCGGAGCTGTACGAGGGGTACAGAGCGGCGAAGACCGCCCTCCGCGAGGCTGTCCAGCGGGCCAAGGATATGGCCCGCGAGGAGATGGTGGAGACTCTGAACAGAGATCCATGGGGGCGCCCTTATAAAATGGTGCGGAATAAACTCCGCACCTGGGCCCCCCCGCTGACGCAGAGTCTCCGCCCCCAGCTGGTGGAGGAGGTGGTGAGCGCTCTGTTCCCTTCACGGGCGGAGCATACTCCCCCGCCCATGGCTCCGCCACTTGCGGTGCCTGAAGCGGACCACGCGGACGACGACGACATCCCTGAGGTGACCGGGGTAGATCTGAGAGTGGCGGTAGATAGGCTGAAGGCCAAAAATACCGCCCCAGGACCCGACGGCTTGCCGGGTAAGGCCTGGGTCCTGGCCTAAGGGGCTCTCGGGCCCCGACTAGAGGCGCTCTTGAGCGCATGCATGGAGAGGGGCCAGTTTCCACTCCGCTGGAAGACGGGGAAGCTGGTCCTCATACAGAAGCCAGGGCGCCCTGCGGACTCTCCGTCCGCATTCCGGCCCATCGTGCTGCTCGACGAGGTCGGCAAGCTCTTTGAGAGAGTGATTGCGGGCCGCCTCGTCGGGCACCTGGTGAGGACGGGGCCGGATCTTGCGGACAGCCAGTTCGGCTTCCGCAAGGGGCGCTCGACGGTGGACGCCATCATGCGCGTGAGGGCCCTCACGACGGGGGACGCGGTGTCCCGGGGTGGGGTGGTCGTGGTGGTGTCACTCGACATCGCCAACGCGTTTAACACCCTGCCCTGGAGTTGCATTGGGGAGGCACTCCGGTATCACCGGGTGCCGACCTACCTCCGTCGAGTAGTCGGGGCGTATCTGACGGACAGAGCCGTCATCTACCCCGGTCGCAACGGGGAATGGAACCGGCGAGAGATGTCGTGCGGTGTCCCACAGGGATCGGTTCTGGGGCCGCTCCTGTGGGACATCGGTTACGACTGGGTGCTGCGGGCCGATCTCCCTGATGGAGTCAGCGTGGTTTGCTACGCTGACGACACGCTAGTCCTGGCGCAGGGGAGGTCGCATCAGGCGGCGGCCGACGCGATGACACGCGGGGTTGCGATAGTCGTGGAGAGGATCCGGCAGTTGGGTCTCGAGGTGGCTTTGCACAAGTCCGAGGCCATGTCTTTTCATGGGCCTCGGAACGGGCCGCCTTCGGGATCCCAAATAACGGCAGGAGGGGTTCACATCGGCGTCGAGACAACGATGAGGTACCTGGGTCTCGTCCTCGACAGCCGGTGGAACTTTGTCGAGCATTTTCGACGTTTGGCTCCCAAATTGGAACGGGCCGGGGCCGCCTTCAAGCGGCTCTTGCCCAACCTGAGGGGGCCAAACGCCTCCTGCCGGAGGCTTTACGCGGGGGTCGTGCGGTCCATGGCCCTATATGGGGCCCCGGTGTGGGCGCGTTCACTGCGGCGGCGAGCCGCCCATTACCTGAACGCGCCCCAGAAGGTGGTAGCCGTAAGGCTAATCCGGGGGTACCGCACGATCTCGGGCGAGGCGGCAAGCCTCCTTGCCGGACTGCCGCCGTGGGATCTGGAGGCGATAGTCCTCGCGCGCCTGTACGAGTGGCGCGCGGAGGCACTACGCCGGGGGGAAACTCCGCTTCCGCGGCAAATCGCAGCGGAGCGGACCGACCTCCGGCGCGATCTCATGGCGGCATGGAAAGAGCGACTGTCGCAACCCAGCGCAGGGCACGCCGCGATAGCGGCGGTAAGACCCCTTTTTGAGGAGTGGCTAGAGAGGCGCCACGGCGCCCTCACCTACCGCCTGACGCAGGTCCTCACCGGACACGGGTGTTTCGGGAGGTACCTGCACATCATCGGGCGGGAGGAAACGCCCGGGTGTCACCACTGCGAGGGTCGCCCGGAGGACACGGTGGAGCATACGGTGGCGGTATGCCCCAATTGGGCGGAGCACCGCCGTGTTCTCGCAGAGGCGATCGGCGGCGGCGGCGACCTCTCGCCCCGGACCATGGCTTGCCATGGTCCGGGGCGAGAGGGAGTGGGAGGCAGTCACCTCCTTCTGCGAAGCAGTCATGCTAGCGAAGGAGGTGGCGGGACGGCTGAGGGAGAGGGCCTCACGTCCCAGCCGCCGCGGGAGACGCCCCGGGCGTCGGGAGCCGCGAGACGACTCCCGGCCACCGTAGGCGCGGGCCTGCGGGCGGAGAGTAATGGGTAACTCTCCGTCCGATCAGGACCAGGCCCGTGCCGGACGGCGCGTACGTGTTCCACGCGCGCCTCAAAGAGATGTCAGCATAAGGAAGGGGCCCGAAAGGGCCGAAGCCTGCCGGGGCAGCGGGATCGTCCGAAAGGGTTACCGCTACCCCGGAACACAAAGGGCTAAGGAAGGAACACGGGTGGGTTTTAGTCAGTAAGAGTCTGACACTCCCTTCTGCTCCACCCAGAGCGGGAGGGGTCATTGGATGATTTCCCATCCACAAAAAAAAAAAAAAAAAAAAAAAAGCCGTTGATCCTGCGCCTGATCTCTCCCTGGTCGTGTTGGATTGCCTTTCTGTTGAACTATGAGAGTAACACACACTTGTGCACTATAATATCTCCTACGTACCCGGATAATCACCGTTGAAATTGGCCTCCATGACCTAAATAGATTGGGAGGCTATTATTATTTAATTAATGAAAAAAAAAATGAAAATAAAATGCCCTACGTGATGTGCCGGTGAGTTAGCCGAATGTTCTGTAATGTATAGTTCATCAGAAGCCTTTCATCAAGACCGTCCGTCTGCCGAACATGGCGCGTGCCTGTCACCGTCACACTCGTGTGCTCTATGTTATTGTCCAGATACCAGAGGTTCTCGTTGTTTTAAGAACGTTCACAGTCTGATCTCAATCTGTGACAACATTAACTCTGATTTCCCTACATTTGTGACAAGTTGCTTGCAAGTTGCAAGGTGAGATGAGACCGACTAGATTTTGAACATTTCTAATTACGGGAATTAGCCTTCTGGCTTGTACAAACGCCAGCACATCAATCTACTACAATCTGTCAAATTTCTTTAATAGAAACAAATATATTGCTAAAGCTTAAGGTTCAAAGTTGATTGGGAAAATTTGACAGTTTCGGTTGGTTGATGTGCTGTCGTCTGTACATTGTAGAAACAGTAACATTCATTACTCACAAGTGCAAACCTATGAGATTTTTAAATATGCTCATCTGGTGTGAACTTTCTTCAGATATTATTATTTTGTTGGAAAAACATTGCAACACTTTGCATTCTTTTATAAAATAATTACATCTTGTTAATTTTGCTCACAATGTAAAAAAGAGAGAGAGGAGCCGAGGCGAAACGAACCGCGCGGCCCACGTCCCGACCACGTCACACACACTTGTACTTCCACGCCGCTCTTTCGTACTCTACGAGCCGCCGCCGCGTCGTATAAGTTTCCTCTCCGTTACCTTAAACGTTAGTAAATACGAAGAGTTTTTTAGATTTCAGCTTGCAATAAATTATTGAATATGTTCGTTGAATAACAATTTAGTTCCTGAGTAAGTTCTAGTAGGATTTTGTAGAAAAGTTTGATGGAATTACTTCTAGCTTAAAATCTCGTTTTGACGTTATAGTAAAAGGTTATATTAAAAGGTATAGGTAAGTAAGATGATTAATTAAATCCTTTGGTTTTAAACTACAAACCAAGGTCAGCATGTACATGGCCTTCGTCTTGCCAAACGTCCTGTACTCCTCTGAGACGCGGTTCGTCTACAGGAGACACATACGCGCATTAGACCGATTCCACCTTAAGTGCCTCCGCGATATCAAATGGTCTGACTGTGTTAGAAATACGGATGTACTGCGAAAGGCTAATGTCTTCGGAATCGAGGTCTATCTAATGCATCGTCAGCTGCGCTGGGCTGGATATGTGCTGACGAGAAGATAGCTCAGCAAAACTTCGTTTCTGAACTCAAGGAGGGCAAGCGGAAACAAGCGGCCTGTTCCTCAGATACGAAGAGTTCAGAAAAGACGAAGAGATGCAATATTGATCTCTCTCGTTGGGAGGAGTTGACAAAGGATAAACCTGTTTGGAGGCGTTTGGTAAAACAAAGTGTTTATGACTTTGAAGACCAGCAGAGGAGAGATCTCGACAGCAAGCGACATCACCTCAAGAGTAAGCCACCCTCCAATATACAATACCATTAGCACAATGGCAGTCTAACGTGCCCGCACTGCGCATGTACTTCACACTGAAGATAAGTAGTAACATATAGTTGTCGGAAACAATAGCAGCCACCGCAGCCGATACATAGGTATATATTATTGTAAAGCTGAAAGTCAAACCTCCTCAAAGGAATGCTCACAGTGGATTACTATGAAAGCTCTGCATCGCGTTGTGAACTGAGTCATCAGCGGTGCAGCAGCTGAGGCGTCACGTCAAGATGATTCTTAGGCGCGGGCCACAAAGAAGGGGCGTGAGACGAGGACGGGACGTAGATTCACGTATCTTCATTACTCATCATACAAAATGTACTATCGCGATCTGGCACAAAGCATACAGAAACGACAAGACACAGGCGCGTCGCCATCTGTACTAATAGTCCCGTCTGCGCCCCGTCCGGCCGCGTCTCAGGTCCCTTCCGTGTGGCCCGCGTTGAAGACGCGCCGTGACACGCTCATGTCGCTCGCGTGCGCTACGCTTACACATCAGTTAATTAGCACACAAGCACTTTCACAAGTATCTGCTGTAAGGTATTCACCTATCTATAGATACATATAGATAAATGGTTGGAGACAGGAATTTGTTTTTGTTTATTTGATAAAACTGATAAAAGCGGGTGAGTTAGAGTCGGGAGTAGTGTAGTGTCCCTATATTTGATGATAGAGGAGCTTTTTTGTAAAAAATGTAACTGTTCGCGCCGTTCTATCGGGCACCGTCAAAGTTGGAACGAGATGACACTACTTCGCATACTTCATTGCATTTATGACGTGTGGAAGGTTCACGGCGGGCGCCTCGAACATATATATAGGCTGACACACACAAAAAAAAAACTGTCCTCATTAAACTCTCCGCAAGCTGACATTCTCGCTAAGTGTGACCCGGATCCCCTTGGTTGGAGGATCTACATCGCGAGATTCGCCAAAATTAAATATAAATTACTCGGGGGTGTGTCCTCAACCGACCATCCCTCTACGGATCAAACCACTATTTGCAAGTTGGTGCAAAAGAAGCATTTATAGATTCATAATTCCTTCCTTTGATTGTGTCATCCTTCATTTCTTGTATGTACTCAGGTCCCACAGTTATTACATTAAATCCGGTCATAAGTGAAAGTGACAGTCCTAACGTCATTCTGCACTCGATGACCGCCGGCAGACAGCTTGCTTGTGTGGGCGTTGGCTGATCGAACCAGATCAGTTTTAGTTATTAAGTACAACTGCTCTACTGAATATAGGCTATTATATTGTTACTAACACAGTGGACCTTATTTGTTGTTGTGGTTTGTGTGTTTGCTGAGTAAATAAATTAAATTATAAGGTTCCGCATTACCTAATTAAAATATTCTCCCCACATTATAATATAGTATAAAAATAATTACCCGCATTTATAGTCCACCGCCCGACAAGTAACTATGTAAAATAAACTGCGTAGTATACTTTATTTTTATTGGTAAAGCTCAATATGTATGTATCTAGTTACTATTCATATATAATAAAATAATTCAGCCCAAAATATCTGATAAATTTCGTGGAAATGAAAACAAATGACAGTTTTTGATGAACACGAACACAATAGGTATCAATTGCCAGAGGCAACGTGTATCATAACTCATAATGTGTTTATTACTAGACACGAGAAATAAATACGAGATACATAACGCGCCGAGCGTCATCCGACGCGCGACTGGCGCGGGGCGGGAACGTCGCGGTCGCGCGGCGGGTGCGCGGCCGCGGCGGCGCGGCGCTCACCGCTTGGTATATTGACACGCGTGCGTGTCGTGTGGCGGTGTGGCGGCTTACTGCCCGCACGTCTGCCACCGTCGCGCGGTGCGCGGTGGATTTTTTACAAAAAGTAAAGTGCTTGCCTGGGTTCGAAGCCACGACCTTCAACTCGTAAGTCGGGGACATTACCACTGGGCCACCACTGGTCGCAATGCTGATTATTATTGTCAAATCGGGAATCTAATCTATAACATAAAACTACTCACCTACAAATGATAACAACGGCAATCGACAGAATCCATGTAGGTACGTCTAGATAGACGAAATAATGTAAATTAAATTACGAATTGTTAGTAAATTTTGGACTAAGAATGCTGGAAATAATTGTTTTTTGGAGCTTTGATTCAGAACTTAGGTTTGATTTAATAAAGCTATTTTGATTGATATATACTCGCGACTTGTATTTTAAAGCTGTATATTATAAAGGTTTTGTCATTTGGCCGCTAAGCTACCAAATCATTGACATAATATTATTATTATTCTCATATCTACGTTGCCTACCAAGAAATCAATAGCAAATTGATATTGATTTCTTGATACTAGTAAGTAGTACTGTCTGCATCGGTCATCAACACTAGTTAAGTATGCTTCATCATCATTTCAGCGGCAAGACGTCCAGTGCCGGACATAGGCCTCGCACAAGCGACGCCGCTTGGACTGGTTCTTTGCTTCTCACATCCAGCGGATTCCTGAGGCCTTCACAAGGTTAAGTATACTTAAATGAACTGAAAACTCATGTATCTACTAGATATGAGACGTCACTAAAACTCGTGTGACAGATGACGTCACCTCTGGCGGATGACGTCACGGCGTCTCGGCTGGAGACTACTCTAATTACGACGCTAACAATACGCCACGTTCACTCGGTCATCACACTCTCACTCGCTAAAAGTGACGTCATCATGTCCTAGGCCAGTTATGGCTAATATCGGGAACATTGCCTGATTGACACTTGATTGATTGAAAACTGGCTCTTGCATTAGTGTTGTCTGCTGCTGAAACTGTTTGAAATGGTCCATATAGACTGACGCTAACGCAAACTTTATCCGGTAAGATACGGACAGGAAAATGTGGAACATTGCAAATATGGATCACTTTTATAAATGTTAAATAAGGCCTTGTGTGATGAGATAGAATTTATGAACTGTACTAAAAATATAAATGTTCTCTGTAGTGTTTAGCTAGTCACGGAACCACGAAACATACTCTAGGCACTCTACAATATTGACTCAAATCGGAACAAATTACAGTTTAGCACCTCCGGCGTTCGTGCGGCAAATCATTGAGATTGGCCGCTCTACTAGCGCCGCCCCTCGGACGAACGGACGTAACTACCGCCTGTGAGCAAAGGTCGGCTAATCGACGGCAAACAAGACGCCCACTGTTGTTCACGTTATACGTCTCAATCTAAACTGGAGTACTGCGCTGCATGAGCACCGCGCCCACTTTGTTGGCATAACTACAAAACGGTGCAACACGCGCTGCATTTTATTTTATTTTTTCTCGAGTTTTCACTTACAGCAGTCTGCACAGTTGCGTTCTTTCCCGCAGAAGGCACTCACTGCACATGAAGCCGTGGTGTCTATTTATTTACTTCTTTCCCGCAGAAGGGACACACTACACACGAAGGCGTGACGTCTATTTATTCACTTCTTTCCCTCAGAAGGTACGCACTGCGTACGAAGGCGCGGCGTCTATTTATTCAATTTTCAATTCAATTTTCAATTCAATTTATTTTATTCAGAAACAATTTTCATTGTGTGCGAATATAACTAGCAACTAGATACACATGCAGTTAAAACAAACTAATAATTAAAGTGCTTACACTGGGACTGATCACAATAAAAAATAATAGAAAATAAAAAAATAATAATAATAACAATAATAATAACAAAATCAAATAATAACAATGACAACAATAAAAAGAAATAAAATTAAATACTAACAATGTCAACAATATAAAAAAATAAGTTATACACCCAGTCCACGAAAAGATAAATAAAAATTAAATTGGTAACAACAATGTCTGTAGATGAAGCGAAAATTTGTCAATAATTTTAATTTAGTATTTTACAAATCATTTACAGAGTAGAGGCATTTCTCCAACAGAAATGCCTTGAGCCTTGCTTTAAACGAGTTTGTATATAATGTGCTTTTTAATTCATGCGGCAACCTATTAAATATTTTAACTGCCTGGTACAATGGACTGTGTTTAACAATGTTAAGTGTTGGAATGAGTTTGCTATCTAGATCTTTTCTACGTGTTTTTTCCCTAATCAATCTATCTTCAGGAGTTTCAAAGTAGAAAATGTATTTTTTTAAGGTGGATAATAGTACCAATATGTACAGTCCAGGTACTGTGAGGATGCCAAGTTCTTTAAAATAGGGTTGACAGCTTTCTTGTTGGGCAATATGGACAATGGTTCTAATTGCTCTTTTCTGGAGTATAAACGCTCTTTGAAAATTATAATTGTAGCTGTTACCCCAAAACTGTATGCTGTACCGTAATCTAGATTCTATTAAAGCGTAATAAACCAGTTTTAGAGCTTCTAAACTTACCTCATCCCTAAGAATTCTTAGAGCATAGCACGCCGATGATATGGATGAATCAAGGGCTACTAACTCTTTTTTCCAATTTAGTAAATCATCTATAAAAACCCCTAAAAATTTTACTTCCCTGACAAGCTCAATTTTAACCTTATTTAGTTCAATACCCATACTATCTTTATTACGTGCAGTCGTTCTGAATAACATTACATTAGTCTTTTTCGCGTTTATTATAAGTTTATTCGCAGTAAACCAAGAATGAAAAACAGCTAGAGCTACATTAACTGCATCGCTAAGCGTTTGAATGTCATTTGCTGATACTACTGCATTTGTGTCATCCGCAAAAACTATTAATTTTATTTCAGGTAATATTTTATTAAAATAATTTATGAGATCATTAGTAAAAACAATAAATAATAAAGGTCCTAAGATTGATCCTTGAGGCACACCAGCTGTAATATTGAGCAAGGATGACTTGTAACTTTTTTTACACCCATTTAATTGCAATTCTTCGACTTCGACAAACATTTTCCTATCTATACATATAATAAAACAGTAAAAAAACTGTGTCTGTACATTGAATATATTAAAAAAAAAATACTTGAGGGGGGTTTAGAAACAGTAATAGAGCACGAATCCAAAAAAAAAAATTTGTCTGTTTGTCTGTTTGTCTGTTTGTCTGTTTGTTTGTACACGCTAATCTTCGGAACTACTGGACGGATTTGAATGATTTTTTTTTTGTTGTATAGGTATTAAGTCTGGGCAACATATAGGCTATAATTTATTTTGGAAAATGGAACACCTGATGCAGAACCGCAACAGACCAGCTAAAGTATAAGAGATACAATAATAGTACCATAGCAAAAATTGTTCCACGTGATGAGCATTTTCTGTTGAGAGAATAAATTTGAAGATCTGGAACACCTGATGTGGAACTCCAAGAGCCCAGCTACACCATAATATATACAGGAATGAAGATTTAGCAAAAGTTGTTCAATCTGATGAGCACTCTCTGTTGACTTATAAAAATCGAAGATCTGGAACACCTGTTGTGGAACTCCAAGAGCCCAGCTACACCATAACACATATAGGAATGACGTTTTAGCAAAAGTTGTTCAATCTGATGAGAACTCTCTGTTGACTTATAAAAATCGAAGATCTGGAACACCTGTTGTGGAACTCCAAGAGCCCAGCTACACCATAACACATTTATAGGAATGACGTTTTAGCAAAAGTTGTTCAATCTGATGAGAACTCTCTGTTGACTTATAAAAATCGAAGATCTGGAACACCTGTTGTGGAACTCCAAGAGCCCAGCTACACCATAACACATTTATAGGAATGACGTTTTAGCAAAAGTTGTTCAATCTGATGAGAACTCTCTGTTGACTTATAAAAATCGAAGATCTGGAACACCTGATGTGGAACTCTAAGAGCCCAGCTACACTATAACATATATGAATGACGTTTTAGCAAAAGTTGTTCAATCTGATGAGCACTCTCTGTTGACTTATAAAAATCGAAGATCTGGAACACCTGTTGTGGAACTCCGAGAGCCCAGCTACACCAAAACACATATAGGAATGACGTCTTAGCAAAAGTTGTTCGATCTGATGGGTATTTCCTGTTGACTTATAAAAATCGAAGATCAGAAACATCTGATGTGGAAATCAAAGCTATCACTAATTTCACAGTATATTTATAAAATAACATAAGCTGGGAGTACCTCCACGCGGTGAAGGCGGTAACATTTTAGGACTGATTTTCGGTGACGATGGTATATCATTGAAAAGTTGACTCTACTGGTCAAAACTCCCATTTATTTTTTTACTTTATCAATAAATATGCCTTCGGGCATATTTATTTGAGTGTTTAATTTCCTTTGCCATTTATCTTCGTGACACAGTAGCCTACCCGGTAACGCAGGGGAGCAGTCACTTAGATTTTAATTGGTCAGGTATATTCACAATAAAACTATAACCATACCTAGAAAGAGGTCAAATCTTTCCCAATGTTCCAAAGGAGCTGAAAGATTGAGGATCATAAGATCCCAAGAATCTACCAAAGAGCGTCAGGAGAGACTTGATGCTGTTCGAAAACATCAAGCTGCTTCGTGGAAACCGCTTCGGATCGCGAAGCACGCCTGCGTTCTCAGCGTATTCGCACATCTACTAACAGGTCTTTTGAAACGAGTGATGAACGTGATGCGCGAGTAACTGGTGATCGAGATTATCATACATTGTCCCGAACACGCACACAACAAAATATTCATAATCAGTTAGAAAGTGAGAGAGAAAGAATTGTTGGAGTACGGCATGAAGAGACAGAAGAAGAGCGCAACGAACGTTTGAATTCTGATCGACTTCGACATTCTCTGAACAGAATGTCGATATCATCTGAAGAATCGGATGTGTCTCAAGACAGAGACACATCCGATCCGACAGAGATATAGCCGTAAGACGTGGCAACCTTCCTTGGGTTGATAAGGAACGGAGTGCATTTACGTATACTCTTATGAATGACTTGATTGACTACGCCACGTATTCCGCCATCGGAGGTATGGTTCAAAATTGTACTTTTTGTGAAGCTGTTAAATGGCAAAAAGAAACAAACGGTATGTGTTGCTCAGGTGGAAAAGTATATATTGAAATATTACAAAATCCTCCAGAAATATTAAGATCACTGCTAATTGGTCACCAAATACAGTCAAAACATTTCCTGGACAACATCTGTATACAATGCCTTTCAAATGACATCTTTTGGTGCGAAACAGATTTCAAGAGGCTCATTTATGCCAACATACAAAGTGCAAGGCCAAGTTTACCACCTTATTGGTTCATTATTGTCTGAAAATGACCCCAAATTTCTCCAAATATATTTCGTATCCAATTATCAAGATCAGGCAAATATTAGAAACCAAAACTTTCCGCACTTGAACAAATAGTCTGATTTCACTGCTTCAAAATATGTTGCATGAAGTAAATCCTTACGTACACAGTTTTAAATCTGCCTTAGAATCTATAAATATATATATAAAAATGGTGCCATAGCAAAAATTATTCCACGTGAAGAGCATTTTCTGCTGTGAGAATAAATCTGAAGATCTGGAACACCTGTTGTGGAACTCCAAAGCCCAGCGACACTACAACATATATAGGAATGACGTCTTAGCAAAAGTTGTTTAGTCTGATGGGAATTTTCTGTTGACTTACAAAAATGAAAGATCTGGAACGTCTCGAATCGTCTCGCGCATCCCGTTGTTTTCCCGTCCCCGGGCTCTTAGAATTCGACATCAGACATTTCAGATCTTCGATTTTGACGACCCCGTTGTCGCTGGCATAATCAACAGGATCCGCGTACGAAGTCGCGGGCAGAAGCTAGTTTCTCAAATATGAAGAAAAGAGCTGTAAAGCTTTACCTCTTACGCCATAGTGCTCAAGTTTTGCGATGAGTAGTTCAAAGTCAATTGTATCGAAAGCAGAGCTTAAATCTAGAAAAATACCAGCTACCTTCATTCTGCGATTAATTTGGTCAACAACATCATTTATTAATGTATAAATAGCATCTCCAGTGCCAACATTCTTCTGGTATCCATATTGTCTATAACTAATCACTTTATTTAAATTAAGATGTTTACTTAAACGATCCTTTAAGACTTTTTCAAAAATTTTTGAAAGCGTGGGTAATAAGGAAATGGGCCTATAGTTTTTTGCATCCGTTTTTGGACCCTTTTTATGAATATTCGCTTCTTTCCCGCAGAAGGGACACACTAAACACGAAGGCGTGGCGTCTATTTATTCACTTCTTTCCCTCAGAAGGTACACACTGCGTACGAAGGCGCGGCGTCTATTTATTCACATAATTTTCTAATCGAAGCTAATGAGGGCGATGTCTTCGGAGTGTTGACTGTAAGTACATCTTTAACAGCTACAGAACGGCTGAGCCCAAGTTTTTACGAGTCCTTTCAAACATATTGTAGTAGAAATAACGATTATAGCGTCTCATTAGCCGAGGTTTTGTGTGACTATAACGGCTGGAACACAAACTGCGACGGCGCCCCGTAATGTGCTGTATATAATGACAGTTCGTTGAGAATTTAACGCTTGATGTTAGGGTTCTCTAATGATCATTAGAATTTAGTTTAGGGCTCAAGGAAAAATAATTATTACCGCGATGTTTGTAGGTGATAATGGAGGTAGTCATAATTTTCTGATATTAGAAAATACTATCAATGTGGATTATTATACATTATAGTGAATAAAATAAAATATAGTATTGCTGTTAACGTAGACAGTTACTACTGCTTCAACTCTCTGCGGTGTCGTCAAATGGATAGTGTTGTGTAGTTGCTCACCTACTATGTGGTGAGGCTGTCTGCACTGCATGCATCACGTTCACGTGGCGACGTGGGACATATTCTAATTTTATCATAGTAATTTAATAGTTCCCACTCATTTAATTGTTAGTATTGGCAAAGCATAGCGTACTACTAATTTTTATGATCCATGTATGAAATAACCTGTTTTACAAATAAATTATTCTTATTCTTATTTGTTCGCACAGTTACTGCATCGCGCGCCACCAGTATGTCTGCATTCATCTTATTTCTGCGTCAGTATAATACTGTTCACAAGCACCCAAAATCATATTCCTAAAGCCGAGCAGCGTTCTTGTGTCCCGGTTTGAACTGTAATGGATGTTGCTGTAATTACATTAATTTATATAATCAATTGCATGGGAAGTTTCAGCTTTATCTCTAGAAAGGCACCGGGTCTGCGATGTCTCTGGTACATTTTCATAGGCATTGGTAAAGCTTTTAAGGCGAAACTGAAGTGTTGTCAAAACAACCAGCAACAAATTAAAATGGACATTATTGCTTCTCACCACTCACTGTGGAAGCTTTTGGAAAGAACTGAAAAGGTTCTTTATTTCAACAGCGTTTCAAAATAGACTCATCTCTAGGTCCAGCAGAACAGAAACCGAATGTAAGCTGTAATGACCTAAGTGTACGTTTCACTGCTCGTGACGTATTTTCCGTCATCAAAAATATGTCAAGGGGTAAGTCGTCTGGTCACGATAGCCTAAGTATTGAGAATTTGCAAAATGCAGGTGTTCATTTCCCAAGAATTCTTGCCTTGCTGTTCAACCTATGTGTCAGTCATTCTTATCTGCCGGCTGATTTAGTGAAAACAGTTGTGGTGCCCGTTCCTAAGAATAAGACCGGTGTTATGTCGGATATAAGTAACTACAGACCAATTTCTTTAGCAACCGTTGCAGATAAAATTATGGACAGTTTACTTGACAGTTATCTGGGTAAACAAGTAAACATTAATGATAGACAGTTTAGTTTTAGGAATGGGTTATCAACCGAGACTGCGATTATGACTCTAAAGAGCACAGTGCAATATTTCACTGGGAGGAGGACATGTGTATGCATGTTTCCTGATTTATCCAGGGCCTTTGACCTTGTCTCATACGACATCCTATGGGAAAAATTGTCCAATGAAGCTAACCTGCCACCTGAATTAATTAATATGTTTAAGTTTTGGTATGGCAACCAATATAACACTGAGGTGGGCAGGCGCTTACTCAGATGTGTACAGGTTAGAATGTGGGCTGGCGATATGATGCTGCTGAGTCCGTCGATCAGTGCCCTCAGAAAGCTATTGAATATACGTGAGTGCTATGTTGGAGCCCACGGACTAAGCTATAGTGCAAATAAACGGGAGCTGTTAGTTTTTATGGCACAAAACATGACCTATGAAGTGGTACCACCAGTATTTTCATGTGGTGCAACTCTCAACAGAGTAAAGCAGTTTAAATACCTTGGTCACGGGTTACAGAGGATGGATGATAACTGTGATATGGAGAGAGAGCGCAGGGCATTGGCCGTACGATGCAACATGCTGTCCCGCAGATTTGCAAAGTGTGACAATAATGTCAAGATAACTCTGTTTAGGGCATATTGCCAGGCTTTTTATTCCTGCAGTCTGTGGACCAGATACACGCAAAAAACGTTTAATGCCCTGCGTGTGCAATGCAACAATGCTTTTAGGATACTGCTGTCGCTGCCACGATTCTGTAGTGCGTCAGGGATGTTTGCGGCAGCGCGTACAGATGACTTTTTTGCGATCATGCGTAAAAGATCCGCATCATTACGGCGTCAGATGTGAGACAGCGACAACAGTCTGCTGAGCATTGTTGCGAGTAAAACTGAAGGCCACCTGATGAAGCACCTGTGCGCAGTGCATGTATTGTTGCAGGGTGTCTCCAGAAGATGGCTTAATAGGTACCTATAACTGTTACATCTTAAGTTATATTGATTGTTATTATTGTTCCTTATTGTTTATGTGTTTGTTTTAGATAATTATTATGCTAACATAGTTTAAGTACTACTAACAAAACTATGGGTAATGTGCCTGAATTAAAGATAAAAAATAAAATAAAAAATTGGTGACCACCTGCTTGCTTGCCACCCAATAACGCAGAAAGTGACTTTCTACCCGGATATATTTTATTTTTACTTTACTTATTAAGGGATAATAAACAACTACAACATATATAATACATAAGGTTAACAAAAGTAGTAATGTTGCAGTCCACTGTATTATCCGCAGATGGAACATATTAGAAGATCAGAGGTTGCCACTAGACGAGCATTACCAAAATTAACAACACCACAAATGAATAAGTCACTATAAAGCTAGCTATAGTTACAAAACCAAATCAGATCAAAAATAATTTCATTTACTTAAATTATGCAATTAATAAATAAAATATTAAGATTAAAATTAAGATAAAAAATTAAAATGTTAGATTTAAATTTATTTTTCGTACATGCAAATATATCAATATTAATGGAATATTAATTATAGGATTCCAACATTTTATGAATAGGGCGGCGTAAGCCAGAGGTCGTACAACAAGAATTTAGCGCAAACAGAGTACGTGAACGAACCTGACGTACATTCGGGGGACAAAATAACTCAGCTTACTCGTCATATCAATGGCATCAGAATTATTGTGAACTATATCATGAAGCACGTTGGCCTCTAGGTATTTGCGCCGGTTCTCCAAGCTGATAAGCTTACTCTTATGAAGAAGTTGGGAGTGTGATAGATTAGTCTTAGTCCCATAACATCTGTAGTACATAGCACGGACGTACCTGCGCTGGACCCTTTATATTTCAACTGCGTATTTTTGGTAGAAAGGGTTCCAAATAGGGACCGCATGAGAAAATGAGCTTCAATTCTGTTGAAGATCTCATCACAAATCCATACATTTTAGAAGCACTATTGACTATGGCTTCGATATGCTGGTCAAGGATAGTTTGCTATCAAAGGGAACACCTAGATCCTTAACTACAGATATATTATTTAAAGGGATACAGTTAAGGTTGTAATTGAAATTGAAGATGGAATTATTCTCAGTAAAGTGTATATAGTTACACTTGGGGATACTAAGATGCAGCTTATTGTCAATACAATAAGCAGTTAGAGTTAGAGGGGTCTAGGTCCACCTGAAATGACTGGCAGTCGTCCATAGTACGTATCGCTTGAAACGCCTTCAGGTCATCAGCGTACATCAAGAATTTGGACTTTCTAAAACATTTCTTAATATCGTTGATATAAACAACAATAGCGGTCCCAGAATAGAGCCCTGTGGAACTCCGGAAGTAATATTAACAGAGACAGATTGATGACCATTAACCACAACCCTTTGTGACCGGTTTTTGCGGTATGACACAAAGCAACGCAATAAATTGCAAAGTATTCCATTGTAGGCAATTTCATTCAGGAGAATTTCATGATCGACCTTCTCAAAAGCTTTTTTGAAATCAATATAGACCGCATCTATTTGCAATCGCCTATCAAAATTTTCAAAAAGGTAATTAGCAAATAATAACAAGTTAGATGTCGTAGATCGGCGCTTAACAAACCCATGTTGTCCAGGAATGATAATATTATGCAGAAGAGGGTAAGTAAGGGCAAATAAGTCTCATTGTGAAAAATTTTTCCGGGACGGTACTATCGAGACGGGTCTATATTGTTTGACGTCATGCTTCGAGCCACCTTTATGCACTGGGGTTATGTTAGCTCGCTTCCACACCACCGGGAACACACCTTCATGCAGACATCTATTAAAAAGGATATAGATCGGCTCACAAATACTAACAGCTGTAGCCTTAAAAAATATATGTTGTATATAGTGTGTTCACATACAGTCGGCTCCCGGACGCGACCGCTCGCACTACCTGCTGCGACCCGCGACGTGCACTTTATGCGATACCCCTCCCGTATTATACGTGGGGGAGAAGGGGCATCGTTTCACAGCTGATGGTAGATAATTGCTGAAAGCTAACAGTGTTACAACTAGCTTCATCAATCCTAAAATATAGTAAAGATTTATGAATAAAATAGATTTATGAATTAATAATAATTTTGGGATTTTTCTGCGTTGTGTATGTTTTTTCAGATAATTATAAGCTTACTAATAATTTGTTTAATTTTATCGGAAATTATATTTTCGAGCCGTTTGGCGTTGAAACCCTCGGGCCGTGCGATCCGAGTGCTCATGGCTTGTTCAATGAAATTTCTAAACGGCTGGTTGACACTTCCCATGACCGGAGGGCTGGCTTTTATCTGGACTGGCTGCCAGAGGATAAGTATTGCCATACAACGTGGCAATGCCGCCAGTCTCGTGGGTACATTACCAGTCGACAGCACTGCAGAGGAATATTTCGATTTTCGTTTTAGTTCCGTTAAGAATAAGATATCATACTTCTATTTTAATAGTTTGTTATTTTATTTAGTATTAGAAGTTTGTCCAATTAATAAATAAGTAATAAATGTTTAAAGATTGTGAAAACTATATAATATATTAATAGCGTGGGACCCCTCGACCAGAAACTCGATGCAGAAAGTGATCACTAGGAAATATTGATTATTTCGTTAACTCTCACTTTTTCTATTAAACTTACTTTATAAATCAGTTATGATAATTCCGTCCGACTTCAGTGAATAACTGAAGATTTCAGGCGATAATTCATGAAAGGCGAGGCGCGGTGGAGGCGGTATTCTGCTGCTCTTACATATTTTTCAGTCAGCTGGGGTTATTGAATGCGGTCGACGGTGTGCGAGGGGGTGGGTCCGGGGCCGGGAGGGGGAGGGAGGTGGGGCGATGCTACGTCAGCAACGTCTCACAGACGTATGACGAGTGACGAGCAGTTTTATTTGTGAAGACTCCGCGATCGCGGTCGGAGCAGTTCCTGGCTGCTTGTATGATTTATTATGTAATTTTTTTTACGGTGAAGTGGATTTATTTACCAGTTAGCATTATTCATGGTAAACTAACTAATAGGTTTTAAATGAAATCCTATACAGTTTAATGTCAAAAGTAAATATAAATTACACAAAAGATTGTATCATTCAGGGCTTGAAATACTGGTTTTTTTGGGAACCGGTACCATTGGCCTTGGTGTGATGCCGGTACCAGACATAGTACCTACCTGTGTTTTGGTATTTCTAATCAGTATCGGAACTGTATCGGTACCAAAGAAATATTTCCGTGTGTTACAGTGAGAAAACAGATAATCAAGTAAAAAGGACAGTTAATAGGTATTAGATAAATAACAATCACGGTTGCCAACCGTACAAGATTCCTCGTACAAAATATATGAAATATGCGGTACGCGCCGGGTACCCGAATTTGGTGACGGTACTGTAGTGCTATCCTGTAAAAATCTAACCGTGAAAACTTAGGTGAAGTGAGCTATCACTCCACCTGATGTACCCCTATTGATAGCTCACTTCACGCTCACTTCACCTAAGTTATCACGGAGAGATTTTTACAGAATCGACCGGCTGCAGGTTAGGCAGATTACCGCTACCCGTCTGGAACCGGTACCCAGGTTCAGAAATGTCATGAACCGCTAAGTACCGACACAGAACCTGTCCTTTTGATACGGTTTCAAACCCTAAAGTGATATCAGGTACTTTACGTAGCCATTAATTAAAATCAAAATTAATTTAAAATTAATCTCCATCGCCAGCTAATATCATAGCACTCGTAATATTTTTACAAACAAAATAAACTGACATGAAATATAGAGCGCGAGTATTTACGTAAAAGTGTGATTATTTTAGTAAATCGTCTGTCAGATCGTATCTAGGGGGCAATTAAACTAGCGATGTTTCTATTGGGGCAATTGGCCGCGCCAAGTCAAGCCGAGCTGAGCCGATTCAATCCGAATCGAGCCGAGAAGAACCGAGTCGCAACGTAAATGTTACTTTATGGGACTTTCTTAGTGAGTCTAAGTTGAGTACATGATTTTGAATTATGATTTTGATTTAGCGAGCAGGGTTGTCCGACGTGCGGCCGCGATCGAAACTTTTCTTATGATTGATTGCTCACACTAACTCTACCTGTCCCTCTAAGGAAGTACATTACAAGTAGTTATCCTTGGAACATTATAAGGTTTTGCACACATAGCGAGGTTATGTAAGGTGCTATGCCCATGTGAAAGTCGCTTGGTATTTCGCAACGGTCGCCTAGAGCCTCTCTTTAGTATCGGCGCTCGCAGGAAGGCATTAATAACAATGTTCGCTTATCGAGTGTGGCTCCTCTCGAGACAGTCAGCCATACATTAGGAACAGTGGCCGCCGCGGGAGGCTGTTCATTAATGGCTAGGAGATGCTTCGCTAAGATACGACCACGAGACACCGCGGACCACAGAGGACTTACACTAAAGTGACTTAGCGGAACTAATATCTAACGTATTTTACTAAATTTTTTTATTTACACAGCAAAATTATGCATCAATTGTTTATAGACCGTATTGTACCAAGTTATGAACCGCCTGTAAAAAACTGATCAGTGATGCTCTAGCTTCCTACGGGGCCGACCTACACGTAGCAACAGCAATGTCATCCACAACTGTACTAATGAATGTGTGAGTATGTAAAGTTACTTATTTTTCGACTTTAGTATTATCATCGCGGCACTTTGTCATTTGATTTTACTAAATATGAAACAGATTTTTTCTTTTTATTTTTTGTATTCGATTTAGAGGTCGCTACCGGTTGTCGAACTGTAGATATAATGCAAACAAACAAAAGTTAATCCTATGCGAGTAATGAACGACAGAGCTGAGCGTAGTGTTGTGTTGCTTGAATATAATACATTTATTGCAACCAATGAAGGATAAAAGTAATATTTGCTTTTGTTGGTGAAAGAGTAGGTACAGGTAAAAGTATCCTAATGCTAACAAATCTACCCTTGTTTATTAAAAATAAATGATTCAGATATTTAACATGTATGTCTTAGTTTGTAATAATAATAATAATTTTATAGGTAATTCTTATGTCCTGACTTATAAATAAAAGAATCCAACAAAAGTAGAGATTTTGAATTTCAAAGTCTCTACTTTTGTTGGATTCATTTATTTCAGATTCAACCCTTAGTAATAATGTGGTGCCCCGTGAAATTAAAGTTTTTTTTTTCTTAAGTACCTATAAGGACCGTCCTATTATATATGACAGTAATATTTATTAACTTTAAAGATTTCTTCTACAATTAGCTCAAAAGTTAATATTATAATAATCTTCCAAATATAATTTAGTAGGCCTCGGTAGCTACTCGTCCGGCCGAGCCCCGAGCGGCGCGCGGCGCGCTGCGGTCTGACGCAGCTTTACAATAAATTTCTCTTTATTAGAACATTATCAGCGCCGTATCGGCCAGCGCACTCGCCAGCACCCGCCGGAGCAGCCCGCGACGTAAGTAATGAAGGTAACTTACTTAATCACGACTGAAAATCAGCGAGAGAAAACCAATTTATTTTAATAACATTCTCCATTTCATTTTTTCAATAGGAATGTAGCGTTAAAAGCTTTTTAAAGGTACAGTACTAAGGAAAAGTAAGTATAGGTAAGCAGTGGACTCTAAAAGGCGTGCTTAGACGAGGGGATAAGCGTCGCAAGGAATTCCAAGAGTTGCATAGTTCAATTAAAGCCGAATTTACTTAAATTCCGCAAACAGTTTCGCTATTGGCACAATATTAATTTCATTTTATTTTTTTTTGTCTATCCTATTATTGTCAAAAAAATAAATTGCAATTAAGTTTACCCAAATGTAACTTTGTAAGCTTTACAAAAAATAAAACAAAAATAAACTGTATATATACTTTGTGCAATGCCCCCCTACTTAAAGTGGACTTTATTCGTGATCTCGGCGTTATCCTTGATTCTAAGCTTTGCTTAGACCTACACATAGGAAAGATTGTTAATAAGGCGTATCAATTATATGGATTTGTAATGCGATCAACAACCGATTTTAAAAAGCCTTCTTCTTATATCTGCTTGTACAAGTCTCTAGTACGCTCTCAACTGGAGTATGCCGTGTCCGACTGGAGTCCATATTATAAAAAGTATGTTGAAATGATTGAGTGTGTTCAGTATAAATTTCTGCGTACCATGCATTATAGATGTTATGGATATTATTTGCCATACCAAGACTTACTTGCAAAGTATAAGCTCGCAACACTTGAAAACAGACGTAAGTACTTAGAAGCTATGAATTTATATAGTATTGTCAGAAATAAATTTGACTGTATTGAACTCTCTAACATGATATGTTATGCAGTTCCTAGGACATTCCACAAGCGAAAGGTGCGCGCTGGCCAATTATTTTCAGTGGGTACTTGCAAGTCCAACTCTGGCTTGCGTTCGCCTGTTCGCAGAATGGTTGATTCCTACAATAGGACTTTTGAACATATAGACATTTTTGCATGTACTCCCTATAGGTTCAAAAGTCTTATACTTATGGAGCTTTCTTAATTGTGATTCTGTATTTTTTTTTCTGTCATTTCTTACATACATTACATTACATGTTTTATATACGTCTTAAACACGAATGTTAATTTAAGTTAGTAAAAAAAAAAAAAAATATTATACGTATTTGTAACCCTAGCGATTATTTTCACTGTATTTGTATTCTGTTATTGATCTGTGAACAGCGTTGTGGGCTGCAATATTGTCTATATCTGTTGTGTATTTCTTGTTTGTAAGTTTTATATTGTAGCTGTTTGTTGTTCCTCTTGAATAAAAATAAAAATAAAATAAAATAAATAATTTCATCGCGCATGCATTAGTTTTATGCAATTTACATGTGAAACTATCACTGCAACTAATGTCATGAAACTAATATTGCGCACCTAGTTTCGAAACGTCAATTCGGCAGTAAAACATTGAAAGCAAAAATGATTTTCCCGAACATATCCGAGAATAACCCAGCGGCCCCGATGTGGGTTGCTAGTCCATCTGAAGGAGAAACTGGCTGACTTGTCAGTCAGTCAGCCAGTTTCTCCTTCAGATGGACTAGCTGTCGACTCACAAGTCACAGCCGAAACTACTAGGGCTAGGAATGTGAAATTTTGCACACGGCTTCCTTTCATAATATAGGGGAGCACTAAGAAGGGGTTTTTGGAAATGCAACCTTTAAGGGTGTGAAAAAGGGGGGATTTTGTTAGTATGAAACTTATTCCTTGCGTTAATAAACTTGAAACTTGGCACGAATACTTATCTAAGTGAATTATGAAGTCAGGCATTTTTGTTTTTCTAAACTACCCCCTACTGGGGGCTGCTTGGGGGTGTTAAAATGTGTATGGAAGAATATTAACTCGCGGTCCGATTAACTCGAAACTCAGTATTTATACTTAAGATAAAATAAAGGATAACATGTATCAGGGTTTTTCGAAAATCTTCCCGTAACAGTGTTAAGGGGTAGTTAATTTTACAGGGAAGATTTTACTGCGTTGCTTGATTAACTCCAAAATTGGTTTAAATAATCTTTGGTTATGATCACATCCCAAACGATTTTTCAAAGTTTTCCCCCCTGTGGGGGTGAAAAGCGGGGATACAGTTTATATACTAAAATACTATAGTAGAATACTCTAATAAAGTTTTCGTGTGTTGCTAGTAGCTGAAGTTTTTTGTGTAGAAGAATTTTAACACCCGGTCCAATTATTAAACACTTTTGGCAGAAAATAATTGGCTTGATTGAACTTGTACAAATACTTAAAACATAAAAAAGTATGTATTTTGGGTTTTTCAAAATCTACTCCTACCGGGTCGGAAAAGGGTAATAAAGTTTCAGGGTTGGAATTTACTGCTTGCTTCCATAAACTGATTTTTTTTTTACAAAACAAAAAAAAAACAACCAACTTCCAAAAAAACACAACAAAGTGAAAAATAACTTTAATTTCGGAAGTCGGTGTCGTTGGTTCCGCATTTTCGTTTTTTGACACCGACTTTCGAAATTAAAGTTATTTTTCACAATGTTGTGTTTTTTTTTGGAAGTCGGTTGTTTTTTTTGTAAAAAAGTTTTTATTTTTCACTTTTTAGCTGTACAAAATAGCCACAGAAATTCAATGAACACTAGTGCATTGAAGAATTGAAGACACCGACTAGAAGATTCATCAAAATTCTCATAGAAATGCTGGAGATGCAGTAAATTTATGCATATAACTTCGTACATAAGAATAATTACCTAATGTATTATATACTTAAACCTTCTTGAAAGTATGTAGATCACATTAATGAATTATCAAAATTGGTTCATTCGTTTTTGAGAAAATCGCGGTGATGGACCATTCATTAAACACAGTGCCGCTGTACTCCATTCTTATACTTTATGTGACTACAGAAATCCATACGAACATAAGGAAGCTATTGGCAGACATATTGCTAACTACCTGAATGAAAAATATAACTTTTACTCCGCCAAGTTAGAAAGTTTACGAAGCCGCGGGCACAGAGGAGTATGAAATAAAATTCGATTTTTGTTTTGGTTACTGCTAGCTCGCGGTGGATTCAGTACTGTATATGTGTACTGCTAGCTCGCGGTGGGTTCAGTACTGTATATGTGTACTGCTAGCTCGCGGTGGGTTCAGTACTGTATATGTGTACTGCTAGGTCGCGGTGGGTTCAGTACTGTATATGTGTACTACTAGCTCGCGGTGGGTTCAGTACTGTATATGTGAACTGCTAGCTCGCGGTGGGTTCAGTACTGTATATGTGTACTGCTAGCTCGCGGTGGGTTCAGTACTGTATATGTGTACTGCTAGCTCGCGGTGGGTTCAGTACTGTATATGTGAACTGCTAGCTCGCGGTGGGTTCAGTACTGTATATGTGTACTGCTAGCTCGCGGTGGGTTCAGTACTGTATATGTGTACTGCTAGCTCGCGGTGGGTTCAGTACTGTGTACTCTGCCTGATTGGCAACTCTAGGGTATTGGCCTGTCTGAAAAGGAAGAAGTTTCCAGTCTCTTATTTAGTTGATGCTTGTACTTTAGAATTATTAATCTTCTGCTTAGGTACGTAGTCATCATCATCACACACCCGGACACATGTACGCTGTCTTGCTCCAACATTTTCATGACACATAGATTAGCTGTAAATGCATAATATTAAGTATTGGCAGTTAATATGTACAATGTAACGTTTTGGCACAAGAGAGGGAGCAGGTAATACATATGTCGAGCACAGCTAATGGCACTAACTAGCGGCGACGCGTCGGCTCCGGTTGCCCGTGTAACGTGAGGCGCGTGTCAAGAGTTCTCCTCTGACCTACAGCAAACTGTCTCAATAAATAGATAGTACAAGGTGTATTGATGGACTTAGGGTACACTGTCATATTGATGGATTTAAGGTACGCTGTCATATTTCTATGTTTTGCCTGGTTGAACTAAAAGATTCAAATGACGACGATACGAAATATATCATGTTCAAATAATCCTATGACGACCACTTTTAATGACCCCCCCCTTCGTCTAGGAGATGCTAACATAATCGCGCAGTATAAAATTGTCGTTTATATAATTGTTGTTTATTGCGCGGTATGAAGTTGTTGATTAGTTGCGCTCACAACCTCAGCGACATTCTTTAGCGGATATCTTATAACGGTAAAGATTTAATAATTGGATAAGAAGCGTTGTTCAGGAATATTTGTTTTCTTAAATGGCAATGAAATATTTACAAAGATAGATACCTTCTTGAGCTTCTTGCACGCTCTACAGTGGATTCAAAGATTTGTAATGTTAACAAACTATAACATAAACCGAGCAGTAACTGCAATGATCTGGCAGTATGACAACAATTGCTGTTAGGATCGTAATCACACACACACTGCAGCGCCCCCGCGCCCCGCGCCGGCTCGGATATCAAAGTGGTGTACGCTGCTGGTGACACGCCGCGACGTGACGCGGTGCGACAGACACCGCCTCACGAGCGACACGATAGGCACAACAGACACACGACAGATTGCAAATTAAAGCGCGCCCTTTGATATCGTTCGGCGCCCAGAGAATACAAGCAAATTGGACTTTTTGCTGATCACGCTGCCGGCTCCATACGGACAAGCCAGCACAGTATTCTAAGAGCCGGCAATGGATAACGTTATGAGGGGCGATGCACCGTGTAATAGCTATCATAAAAATAAAATACAGGTCGATTGTTAGCGCCGCTCTTTTGTAGGTGAACGATTTAGAATCGCCCTCTGATTACATATTTGAGTGCTCCGGTTAAATTTGATGTGTTTTCCTCGTCAGGGGAAATATATTTATTGGATTAACCTTTTATTATCGTTACAGTATTGAACGATAAAATTAGATTGTATTTATCAGATAGTAGATAAAGCTATGGACGGGACAGTTACAGGGGTATGTGATAGCCCTCCATTATCGATCTCGTATCTACGTTATTGTACATTTGGTCGCTATCAGCGCACAACGTAACTTTAACTGTAGCTTTATGTAGAGGTTTGTTTGTAAAACACGAATAGGAAAATCTGCGAAGGTCACTAACACCTGTGCATGCTAAACAAGCTAACAGCCCCCAGGGGAGGCAATGTACTAGACAACAAGAAGAAACAGAAGACCCGACTCGACAAACGCGCTCAAAATATACTATTCATCGTATATTTTGACTATATTCATAGTATATTTAACTACATATTATTATTTGTAGTTAAGGGCCTATACTACCTCAAATGGCTTAGCATGATACTCCGTTATGTCGAAAATACTGCAGCATTAATTTTGAAATAAATATATGGTAAAGTTGAGTAATCCTCAACTTTACCATATACATATTTCAAAATGAGTTCCAAAATTAATTAAGGTCTTATGTTTGACGAAAACACGATTCCATAAAATTTTCTCGATAGAAAAAAAAATCAACCGAACAATAAACCGCTGGTATTCAAAAGATACTTCAAATTAGATCATGAAACTTTGTATACTAACTGAACTAACTATAAAGCAGGTCTTATGTTTATTTTTTTTTTTAATTACCATTATTTTCACCGTAAAAAGCAAATACCTAAACTATTGGCGCTGCCTGCCACCTAGCACCGCACTCTGTCTCGCTCTCACTCAGTCCGCGAGCAGGATCGTGCGAGCGAGATAAAGAGTGAATTTTAACTGAGGTAGTATAGGCTCTTAAATAAAAAATATAAAAATTGCTCTATATTTATTCTTTCCAACTAATAATTATGTCTACGACAGGAAATTGTTTTATGCTATTGCTGTTTAAAGTACAGCGTGGATACATAATATTACGTAAGTTTCAGTCAAAGTGCGTGTGTGTATGTCACCGCGTATTACGACGCGAGAGCCTTCTGTCCTGCCCACCTCATGTTCGCCGCAACGCTTCCCACATGCGAGTCACGCGCCGGCGCGGATTCATTTCACGAGCGAACCTTTTTATAATTTAATCATAAACCTTGTTACAATCACAATGATAAAAGGGCGACGCGTGCGAATATTCATGAGTGACGCCGTGCAGTGCAGCAGTGTGCTGACGACAACACAGCGCGGCGCTGCGTGCGCGGCGCGGGCTAATTGGAGGGCGGTTGTGCAGCTCGCGTCCGAGTTAATTCCATTCGGCAAATTGCTCAGTAAATAACGAGGCTGACGGACACATAATAGTTTTCCAATTTGTTCGTCGCTCTTATAATTTCATTGCTTTTTGATGGCAACGCTTTGTGACTAACGAACCGGCGCTTGATGAATGTTTTATTTTCTGGCAGACCGCCGCCGACCGCCGCCGACCGCCGCCGACCGGCCAGCGAGCTACTTAATCGTATTGAGGTACTTACTCTGTTTTCATTGTGATAACATACTTCAAAGCCAGAGCAGAGTAAACAGAAATAAACTGTTTATTGATGAAGGAGGTAAAAGGTAAATATGTAATTGTTGAAGTATTATACAAATGTGCGACACACTTGAAGTTACAAATATCTTTGATCCAGCCGCAAAGTATGGGTCATTAAATTTTGCTCAATAACACTTTATGTTAAAAGTTGTATAACAGTTTAATTTTAAAACTAATTAAAACTATCCATTACAAGCGTGACTTGGTCCGTTCAGTCACGCGGTGCGTCCTAGTACATGGGATGCCGTAGTTTTGGGTGACATCGGGAAGTGAGTGAGAGTGTCGAGTGCACGGTTCCATTACCACGTGTAATGTCATTTATTTCACTAACGTGTGAGGGTGTGGGTGTGTGCGTGCATGTGTATGTGTACTCTCATCAGCTGTTTACGGCTCATATTCAATTCATTCATTCTTATTTTGTGGTAAGAGTCGCAGATAGTAAAAATAAGCCTGAATGATAATGGTAACAAGTTGATTCGTCCATTACAAACTTCTGTTTGACGTATTAGATTAAACTAGACAACGATTTTAAAATATAAAACGCCTATTTAAATATGTAGGCGAGAGAGAGAGAAGTCTTGTATAAAATAATTAACAATTTTAGGAACGAATGATTTATCTGTAAATGGAATGTTCATTTTGTGAAGACTATTTAATTCAACGTGACGAGGGTAACACAGGTAGGCACTTATCTTATTTTTGTTAAAAAATCCTACGAATTCGAAACTGTAATTTATACACTCACATTACAGTTACAATTTCATTCAAGAATAAAATATACCTCCATTACCATTACCATTACCATCACCCACGCCTATTGCTCAGGGTTCAATAGTTTGTGCTTAGTATCAATAAACCCACTTATTTATTCATTTTTATTTAAACAGGGTGTCCGGTAATGAATGGATAACCTTAAAATGTCTTATTGTATAACTTATGGCCGTTCAGAAAAAAAATAATAAAGATACTTTTCTTTTAAAAAAAATCATAACTTTGGTACTACTTATGATATACAGTGTGTCCGGACATGGACTAGCGATATTCTAAATACTTAAATATAAACTATTTTAAAGTACAATTACACTCTAGGCTTGGTCCAATACACTTCCCCGCTATGTGGCAGCCATTTTTTTTTTTGTTGAAATATGCTCTATGCGAGTACAAAAAATATCATATATGTCAAAGTTTTAGTCATACTGAGATAAAAGTAGGCTTATTCGAAAGGCAATAATATTGTCTACCATCTGCATTACAAAGCAATGTGTTCCATAACTTCCTTGCTTGCGCATACGCTATGTTCAAACAATAACTCTTAAAGTATTAGACATACAGTTGTGAATTTTATGTTGTATTGTAGCTTAGCTCAAAATCTGTCGATCTAGTAAGAAAAATAAAAAAGTTGTCGGGTATGTTTTTGTAGTAATTAACAATTATTGGTTGAATTGCATAATTTTTCTTTTTTTTTCGACTTTCACATTTTTTTTTTAAGTTATGGAATTGAGAACACATTGTTTTGTAATGCAGATGGTAGACAATATTATTGCCTTTCGAATAAGCCTATTTTTATCTCAATATGACTAAAACTTTGAGATATATGATATTTTTTGTACTCGTATAGAGCATATTTCAACAAAAAAAAAACAAAATGGCTGCCACATAGCGGGGAAGTGTATTGGACCCAAGCCTAGAGTGTAATTGTACTTTAAAATAGTTTATATTTAAGTATTTAGAATATCGCTAGTCCATGTCCGGACACACTGTATTTTGTTTCATATTTTTTTCTGAACGGCCATAAGTTATACTATAAGACATTTCAAGGTTATCCATTCATTACCGGACACCCTGTATAACCACTTACAACTATTATTACAGGTACAACCCAATGCAATAGTGAAGCAAACCTAATAATAACAACTTCTTTTGACAACATTACATATAATGTTATCCTTGTGAATTCACTCCATGTACAAGCAAAAATGACTCTCTCTTCCGCTACAAGGTTAAGAGTGCGAAGCGCCTGCGTCAGGGGCGACTCATTTAACAGATTAGTGCGGCCACGAGGTACAGCCAGCAGCTGAGGCCGCCGTCGCCGCCACACATATCTGTCGGGCACACTCAAACACACTAACTCTAATATGTTGGCGTTATGTATCTTGCCTCTAATTAATTTAAATAAATATGAGACAAGCGCGAACTCACGCCTAACTCTCAGCTCGTTGTATCCAACCATGCCTAATATAAACAAGGTTGGATAGATAAGCGAGTAAAAAGGATATACTCCATAGAGCCTCAAATATAAAAATCTAACAAATTTATTTTGTATTCGCTCCAACATGAGACTATATTTTAGTCTCATGTGGGGCCCAGATGACTGCGTTGCATTCTAATTGGCTTTTCACCAAAGTGTTGTATAAAGTGATTATCGCCGTAACATTTGAGAAACCACGAACAGTACGTATAATAAACCCTAAATTTCTGTAGGCCTTTTTACAGCACTTAACTATATGATCACGAAACGCTAGCCCCGCGTTAAGACTAACTTCTCCTCCTTATTATAATATGTATGGAATTAGGGTTATATGTAACGGAACTTCGCCTCCGCCTCCGTTACTGCGCAAGTTCCGCAAGAAATTGTACCTTCGCCTTCGCCTCCGTAAAAAATTTGCGGAGTTGTAACGGAGGTTTATTTGCGTCATAAACTCATAATCACAGAACAATAACGCGCGAGCAGCGATGCTCGACGACGACTCAGCCGTCCGGCCGCGTGTTGCGCGCAAAATGGCGAATGGTGAAGAATCAAAGTGTGCGCGGTGGGATCGCGGTTGGGGTTGGCGGGCGTGTGATAATTGGCAATGTCAAATGATACCCGACAGCAATCAACTTGTCAAACTGCTTGGACGTACGATGTACGAGGTTGTATAATGTAATTCTAATTTCTAATTGAACCGCGATTGTTTTAAGTGATTTAGTGCAACGTAATTGTTATGTTTATTTACGTCACACGATGAAGCCGAAAACAAGTGATATTTGGCAGTTTTTTGAAATAAAGATATTTGACTTTCAATAAACAATAAATTTGATTTTTTTCCACATCCACTTTCACCTCCGCCTCTGACTCTGTTTACCTCCACATCCGCGGAGGCAAAACTCGTCGCCTCCGCATTTGCCTCCGCCTCCGCTAAGAAGGCCTCCGTTATAACCCTATATGCAAAACATAACTATTCCCTTTACGTCACAAAACTAAGCCAACACATCGCTGCACAGAACAAACTGTATAATTAAACTAATACGAGTATTATTGTGAAGGCGAGCTCATAATAATGTGTCGAGTGGTGTCCGGCAGCGTCCGGCGATGTCCGACT
Source organism: Globia sparganii (assembly GCA_949316385.1). Lineage (NCBI taxonomy): Eukaryota > Metazoa > Arthropoda > Insecta > Lepidoptera > Noctuidae > Globia > Globia sparganii. The sequence continues at coordinate 186,874 of OX438665.1, forward strand.
GTGCCGATCTGAGCAACGACATTGCTTAGCTAGCATCTGATATATTATATTGTAACATTATTAATTTACCCGAGAGAACAAAAGCATTTGTACCATAGCTTAAGTTCATAATATTCCACGTGGTGATCAATCAGGGATTGTTAACGCGAGAATCCCACTTTCATGTTTGAAATCCGTGATTGACATAGACGCGTATTTCCATTTGATACAAGGCCAGAACGCAAGAGTGTGAAACTAATCGCGTATGGATTGGAAATCACTGTTTTACTAAGGTCTACCAATCTATACAAGAGTACGCAAATACTCGCGTATACTACGTAGTAACCTAACTAACTACCTTATTCCATAATATTCAGTGCCAGTACGCCACATCAATTACGCCATAATATACAGCACAGTACTAATCGTGTATAGATCGGAATAAGCTCGCCAATCTATACGTGAGCAGTTGTAGGCTCGCTATTTTAATTTATTGTCCTCCTTATATATTATATTATATACTAAATATATTATAACCTTTGTAAAAGATTAGGTCATATCAAACATATTTTAAGTAAAAATAAACAGGATGTTATTAATTGCACATCAAATAAATATTCACCTACCTATCAATTTATATCTATCATTTATATATTTTTTTACATAAAAATACGACAATTGTATTATAAATACTGACTGCGCTAATTAACCCCGAGCGTAAGCGAAGGACCACCCAGGGTATTAAGAACCTAGCTGACACAAAGGAGCGAGAGCAGGATAGCTCGAGCGGCGACATGGCTGACAGAAAACGAGAGAGAAATTGCGAGCGCGACGAGCAGAACAAGGAGCCAGAACAAAATATTATTTTCCTAAAACTACTAGCTTCTGCTCACGACTTAGTTCGCGTGAAATTTTTGTCCCCCCGACCCACCCCGTTGCATCTCATCGCCTGCCTGCGCAATTACTTCATTTTCTGACTTTTATTTCTTTTTGCTCAACTCCTAAGAGTTCTAACTTGATGTTTAAGAGCCTATAGCCTTTCTCAAGAATGGGGTTATCAAAACAAACATTTTTTTATAAATCCGACCGATACTTCTAGAGATTAAAGCTTTCAAACAAACAAACTCTTCGGCTTTATCTAGACACGCGGCAGAGTGTCAAGCCAAGTTCAAGCAAAGGAACTGTCTAGCCAGCGCCGAGTGTATATTACAAGAACCACTTGGTGCTACTTTTGACCCTTCTATAACTCAAAACCCAGAACCTCTTTAACGTAAACACATAAAACTACGTTTCCTTTTTTACATTTATGATTTTGGTGGGTTTAATAGTATTATTTTAAAACTAGATATTCATTGAAATCAAATGATGTCAGAGGCAATTTTGTTCAAAATTAAATACTTGTGATGAAAAACGTATTTGCTTGGATAAGGATTAAAATTATGTTTATAAAAACCCCTTCGCAAATAATGAATTATTTTAGAAAAAATTTGACTACCATAAAATAGATTATAGTGAGTCAACCTTGAAAGATAGATAATTGCTATCGAGGACTTTTTTTAGAACTTTTAAAGGGAAACAATTCCATCATACACGATTTTTGTGTAACTTTAACCGTTTACGCAGCGTACCTACGCAACTGAAGTTTTTGCAACATTTTTCATTGACGCTCGGCTCCTACTAGTCGTAGCGTGGTGTTATATAACCTATAGCCTTCCTCGATAAATAGAATATCCAACACAAAAATTTTTCAATTCGAACTAGTAGTTCCCGAGATTAGCGCGTTCAACCAAAGAAACAAACAAACTCTTCAGCTTTGAGCGGCAATGATATTACTCCCTTACTAATAAACGTTGTATAGCGTCTGTATAGTTTTTTTTTATTGTTTATTTATCAAAAAAAAAAAACAGTTTACACGAATTTTTTTAAACATACCACATAAACCATCGCGGGTTTAACAGCGGTATGGCCAGACACGGCAACTCGGTGCCAATACATAATTATTAATTACTAACATTTAGGTAGGTACTTACAATATATATTTTTTTTTTTTTTTTCTAGATTGCACTGCAATCTATAAAGTGTCTTTTTTAATACCTTTGAGCAGTTTTTCGAATTTATTACGTTGCAGATTTCCACAGGTAAATCATTCATATACGATGGTAGCATGCATTCCCACGTCCGCGCTCCATAAACATTATTAGATTTAGGTACGATAAATGTGGGTAAATAGGTCAAACAGCGCAACGACTTTAGTCTTTCGTATTTACGAATATTACTTAAATTATGGTAATTCTCACTTATAACACGTAAACGTACCTTGTCAAAGACATTTACAATTTGGCAGTGCTTAAATAAACCCGTGTCATTATCTTGGAATTCATGTTTTATTCTTGTGGGTACAATAGTTACACAACGTTTTGTCTTCTTCTCTCGAAAGTCAAATTACTGACGATATGATTCATCTGATATAATACGTATATTAGTAAGGGGGTTAGTATATAGTACATAGTATAGATATCTCAACTCTTGTCGGGCGTAAGTGGCGTAGTATATAATAGTTTAGAACCAGGACACGCGCGCACGTTACAAACTATACACGAGTAGTACGCAAAATTCGTGTATAAACCGTAATCGTGGATTTAAAAAATAGCAATACAAAGTATACGCGAGCATTTTGCTATGGGTGCGTTCTGGCCTTGTATAGAATGAAAAGACGCGACATAGACACGCCTTCTTCCCACGGGGGCAGGCAGGAACTACAGACCTCCTGCTACGGTACTTACAAACTTCTTTTGCGTCGTTTACGTTCCTCCTTCGAATGGATAAAGTCTGATTGTAAAAGAATGAAAAGCACAAATAATTTAACCGGGTTTAGTTATCTGGTTCTGGCAAAATTTCATGTCAAAGTTCAAACTAGATGTGACGTAATTAATTTAATGTTAGTACATTCAATTAATTACGACACATCTAGTTGAATGTTCTACGACACATTTAGCACAAACTTTTAATTCAGAAATTTCAGCTGTACATACAACTCCAAATAGAAGAGCATTTCATTTGACGAGTATAGACGGCCTTTTAGTGTAACAAGCAATTAATAAAGACAATTAAAAACATGGCCGCGTGTGATAACGTCACGACTAACAAATAGACGGTAACAGGTGAAAATACCCGACAATTTGTGTGACACGTCGTAGTGCCACTCGCGGACAGTTTACACTGAACCTTTTACAATTAACAAGCCTTTTGAATACACACCTGATTGTTTCACAAAACATTATTTTAGAGTTTTACCGATATTGCCCGTTGCAAAGACATTGTTTCGAATACACCGCACAAATAAATGTTTTATTTGTGCGGTGTAATCGAAACAATGTCTTAGGGCCCATTTTACTAAAGTCAGATATCTTTTATCCGTGGAGTAAAATTGACATCTGACAGTTCTAGTATGTAAAAACTGTCAAAAATTCAAAATTTATTCTCAGTATAAGACTAGTTCTATGTATAACGTTTGATGGAATATGCCCTTAGTAGGTTAGAAGCCAAGCTTACAGAAAGTTTTTCCTCGTTTATAAGCGTGGTGACGGGAATGTTCGGCGCGGTCGTTAGTGGTCAGCTCTGAGTTATTGCGTGTTTACAGGCTGCGGGCTATTTGTTGTGCATGGATTTTATCAAGCCATAAATTACAATAGCTTGTTTGAAAAGTTTTAAATGAGTAACTATTTAATCGTTAAACTTACATTAAACGTTATTTATTACTGTCGCAATCGTAATTTCATATAGCTGTATTCCTAAGGCCTAATAAATCACTTCTAGACTCAGTCGTCGGTCGACATTATGTTATTCTATGTGCGTTGTGATGCTACAGAGACTAGCTACGCGCTACGCGTGCTACGAAGCTACGAGACTACGAGGCTACGCGGCTACGTGCCTACGTGTATTGCCGCTACGCGTTTATGTGCTACGAAGATACTAAGCTGGGATTTGAATTACTTCTTCAAACCATATTGCAGATACCTACTACCTATGACTTATGTGAAATCCTCTGATGAGCCAAGAACAAAAGTATGAACATGCCCTGTGAAATTAAAAAAAAAAAAAAAACTCCTAAACTATTTATTGAAATCTTAAGGTATTGTCAATCAATCAATCAATCATTTATAAACATAGGTATGGTTCCAGATAGTATTATTGTCTAAAATATGTGCGCTGTGTTTTGCCAATATACGGCGTACAAAATTATTGTCGCACACATGTTTTTGTAAATTGTATGAAATTTCGCAAATGAACGCTTTAGAATTTTGCTGCGTGTATAGATAGGTACATTTACCTACAAAGAGGTGTATAGCTGTCAAGACTTAACATTATCCACTATCTTTGTTCTACAATATTGTATCAAGCCACTAAAATTTTTACACATTTTTAAGTGAAATAGAAAACAGTCAAATGAATTCTTGCTAATGTATGCATTTTTCTAAGGCTGAATGTACACACAACAAATCTATTCGGTTTACATCACATACATGGATAGCTGTGTCGGTATGAATAGTGACGCACGCTAACGTTAAATAAAACGAGCGAGCTCTATTTTTATTGATTAATGTGTGTATGTCACACCAATAGGCAATGTAATAAGCAAATGAATAGGAATCTTTAATTTATGTAATTGAATGAGTTATGATAATTCGCCTTTGTTCATTGTAATAGGTTTGGCAAAATGTCTAACACCTCTGGTTGATGCAGTCTTAAGTTCAAATCGCGTGTGCAAAACATTATTTTCGTTTTGTGATCATAACTTTCCTAAAACATTAATCACCTAGTTGAATTGCTAACATTCAATCCCGTTCATAGGTGATTTACAGCGTGTGAGACATGAACACGGAATTCTCAGCCAATTTATTTTGACCGTTTAGGATATAACCTCCCACAATTTTTGTATAAGTATTATATTTTATTACCTTTCACCTTAATTTATAAAAAATAGCGTTCTTAGTTGTCAAACTACGAGTATACCTTGCACTACTAAGTGTATTGGTGACTACTAATATTCCTGTGCATTCTTTGTCCCTGATCCCAGTTGTGCTTGAACTTGATCCAACCATGCATAATAATCCATGTGTGTTCGATGTAAACCGAATAGATTTGTTTTGTGTACATACAATTCAATTGTTAATTTAGCCCTTGACCGTAAATGTGTGTGTGTCTGTGTGTATGCTGGTCACGCAGTGTGATTGGCCAGTAATTTGTTCATGTGTGGGTCTGCGAAGCCCTTAGAAGATGCATTGATGCGAATATTTTGTATATTATTTTGTTTTATGCTTATTTTCTCACATTCGAAGATTTTCCTTCTTTTCACTATAATCCGAGATGATTTTTGGATACACTGAAGCTTATAGTGAAGCTCTCTCTATTTTATTAGAACTCAAAATATCTGAAACAGATATTACAAACGTACAATTTGTCTAATGCTTAACAAAGTTGACCCGAATTAAAATACTAGATCACTAAAACATTGCATTTCTGTACACATCGAAATAAACATTGTCGAACACAAACATTGGGAACAAAAAGCGACTAGCTTTGGTTCCGGTGCGCGCTGGCGCCGGCTGAGTAACGAAATATCAACACATTCATCGCTGAAACCCGATAGAGTCGCGAAACGAGCAATATTCTAACTTTGTTGTCTGTTGATTACATTACCGTGCACTGCGCAGGCCGCTGGGCCGGTCGGTCAGTGCGCAAGTACACACACCTAATGTATGGAGAACACGGCAGTTTAAGCAAACAGTCATCCGTTTTCGATCTAAGAAGGTATTTGGGTAACAATTGGGTCAACTGGTAGTCGTCCCGCGCAACATTTTGATATTTAATTAAATCTAAATATACCATAACAAAATCAGAAATGTTAAAAATCATCACCTTAACATAAATTCGGTAAACTATAAGGCATCTCACTTAGCTCCACTATGTGTAAGCCAAATCACGTTCTTTTAGAAGTCGGTTTAGAAGGCTCGACATCCGTCAGCCGCGCGCGGCACGAGGCGCAAGGTAAGCCGACCGCTCCATTTGTACGGAGTTAGAAATATTTCTTTAGTGCTGTGACACGGATAATTCTCGGTAGGCGCCGCCGGCAGTAGTCGCGGATAATCTCGGGTATTTGTCACGCGGCCGGCGCAACACTACACACGCTTTACTTCAGTAATGCGCCTAGTAGCAGCTACTGCTTCCCGCCACCCGCTCCCGAATGATGGAGCACTCTTTCTGCTCGTGACTGTGATTTAGTAATAGAACTAGGATGTGGGGTTTAGTAGTGGACACATTTATCGAACTTAGATATGAATGTGTGTTAGTTTTCCGTGTGGACATTGCGTACCTACTCGATAATGATAATAAATGTCTGCTTGTTAATGATACAAAAATGTTTAAATACAGTCAATTGAAACCTCATAATAACCTATATTCCAGTACACACAGCGCATCCATTGGCTGGCCCTCATGTGTAGGGGCTCACGTGCGGCCCTTTGTTCTTGTTTTTATTTAATTACGGCCGCCGGCGCCGGCTAAACAAGAGTAATTCGATTACACAACAAAGCGAGTAAGAATTGAATCGACAATACAACCGAGCGCGACCGTTGTGGAGTGGCGTGCGAGGGGCTAAGTTTATTTGCTCAGAGCGGCAATGGACGCAGAATATAATTATTTCTTTTTGTTTCAAAATGAAGTACGTCGCATTCCGCTGTACGAGCGTCGAGCGGTAAGCGCAACCAAATAAACTGCTCAAACACATTATAAACTTTGTTGAAACATTCGTTTCTGCTGCGCTCTGGTTTGTTACAGCTGTACCTTCAATGCGAGCTAGTTTTCTAATGAAACAGGAACAATTTCTAAAACCGTAACTGTTCGGAGTGGCGACAATGCTGTAACAATGTAACCATGTGCTTCTACTTTTCATTCGTCGCTGACCCGCCTCAGTGTATGAATGTTTAGGTACAATTATAACTGTTGACTTTGCCTAACGATTTAAGTTCCTAATTCATTACAAAGCACCGGGTGCTAATTATTTGTAATAATACTTTGTGTTGGCTGCGTCGGGGAATGCAAACTTTCACTAGCCAAGCTTTATTCAACAAAGCTTTTTTAAACAACAAAGTTTGCATGGTGTTACAGCCACTGATTAAAATAAGGATACACGTTAAATAAAGTGAAATGTGTTCGTTATTACTATTGGGGTCTCTGGCTCTTGTGATACAGGACCTCCTAGTACAAGAGCCAGGGCTACACTGATGTTTGTGTTTTGAAGTGAAAATAAATAAGATTATAAAAAAAAAAATACTATTGGAGTGGATAAAAGTAAGTGAGTTCAGTTCGGATTTTTGATTATTTGTAACTCCCGTTACAGAAGGTATTTCATGTAATAATCGAAACGTCAACATATTTATGTGTCAGCTTCACTTGCGGTCTCTGAATGGTGGACCCATTCCGAGACCGCAAGTGCAGCTTAACCACAGAATACCTAATAGTACTTCGTACAGAATGGCCGCTCTCTACCCCGCGCTGACATCGGATACCGCACCTCACCCCGCACACCCGCGGCATTATCGGCGGTTCTTTAGCTCGGGGCGCTCACAAAGAACCGCAGCACTGTACTGCTGACACGAGCACACAATTTTGCGATTTAAAAGTTTTATCTGAGTTTTAATCACGATGGTTCGATATTGTGATGCTTTTCCGAATTTGTATTTACATAAATGTTTGTAAGATATCGCATTTTAATACCATGCGATATAATAACCGATTATTTATAGTTAAGTAGGTCATTTAAACGAAAATATTTTAGTGTAAGCAATATTTAGCTAAGTACCTTATTTGCGTGGGTATTTGCTCTGGGATAGCAACATTTAGTGAAGTGGAACTGATGATGAAGACCACAGATGGCCACCGGGACTACTCAATAATAAGTATTTCACAGGTTGCGATTCGATTACTTTAATATGTTTGCTAAGCACAATTTATGCTCGTCACAATGCGAATGGTGAAATGGAGCTGATGATGGAGTACCAAGAGAACTTCTCAACAATTAACGTCCCTGCATCGGGAAAAGCAATATTTTGTACAAGGCGATGAGCAAGTTGACATTAGGCTATTGTAACTTAGATACTTTTTATACAGACCCACTAAAAAGCGAGGAATAAAAACTTTTTAGCAAAAAAAAAAAAACCGACTTCCAAAAAAACACTAAATACAAAGTGAAAAATAACTTTAATTTCGTAAGTCGGTGGCAATAAACTAAAATACAGATCCAAAGACACCGACATCCGAAATTAAAGTTATTGTTAAAAAGTTTTACATTTATTACTTAACTATTATAATATTATTTTTATTTCATTACGAATCCGACTAATTAGATAAACAATCAAACTAGTCCTTTCTAGTCGCGTCGTCGTCGTTCCCGCCATTTTTTTTACGCTCCGCACGACAACAAACCCTACTAGAGTTTACGCACACATTTGCACGTGTACCAACGTCATTTGGCTATGTAGTAGTAGTAGGTAATTATTTTGCGCGCGTTGTACGGAGTGTCCGGGGTGTGGCTTAACTTAAGCTGAAATCTTCAAATTAAACCGTGGAAACGGTTTCTTCTCCGGGGAGTCCCCTGATCAGCAGAGGTGGCCACTGGCCTGCGGTGGTGTGTTATTTCATTTTTTTTATTGCTGAAAGGGCCCGCTGTTGACCTCAATCACGCCTGATGGGAAGCGTGGTTCCATAATCGATCACCAGAGCGCGATACCTCAAGACCGCGTGTAGTTTTCGGCTTCATATAACTCACGCGGTCGATGTGCGTTAATGAACGGATTCAAAGTTAATTAACTGGACCGCCAGCACGCGCACACCACCAAAATTTTAGTTTACGTTAAGAATTGATTATTCAACAAATTATAACCTTATTATTGTTTGTCTCTTATCATTACTATGTTACTACTTCCATCCTTTAGAACTGGCGAAGAAAATGGTTGAAATTATATTTTAAGTTTTTTTTTTTATTGCTTTTGTCTCGTTATTATTATTGCGTATTAGAGAGCGAGAATAAAAAAAACTTCACCGTATAATTCGATCAACCAAACAAGAACAAAACTTCTACAATTCTGATTCCTCAAAAAACGTGATTGTGAAAAGTTAAAAAAATGTTCCCGGTAACGTATTCCCATCGGATCACTATGTCGGACGACGGTTCAAAGCGGATTTAACTACGCTCTATTTCGTAGGCCGGTGGACTACGGCGTAGCACGCTACGTGCGCCGTAGTACCAGCGCACCACTGATTGGTGTTTGCGCCTTGGCCACGTGCGACCACACAGTGCTCCAATATTGGCCGAGCGTCAATACATGCATATTCAGTAGGCCAAGTCAATAATGGACTTCCATATTATTTTTGTATTCAGTTCAGAGCCTTTGGACTATTCTACCGCTGAGCCAAGCGCTTGCCCAGACGTTGAAATAACTTAGTCTCTACGCTTAGCAAGCGAATTCAAAGCGGCAGCGAGTCTTTTATTTTTGATCTGGACATAAATACACTAGGTATACTTAAATATTACACATTCAAAAATAACTCTGTCTGTATGTTACTTTTACACTCAAATCAATTTATTTGCGATAAGTGTTCGTACAATATCGGTCTTAATATATTATAATTATGGATCCTTAACACTTAGTCATATTACTATGACATGCAAACATTTATGTTCATAATTAATAAATAATAAATAGTAATAATAAATAGTATAATAAATCGATAAAAAAATGAAGTTAGGATTCTATTACCTAAAGTTATTACAATTACAATTGGATAGCATATTATTATTATTAGAATATGTCATATGGTAATTAAATTATTATAATTGTTATTTATTTTTCAATGTCTTATTTAATATGTCATTTACGGAGTAGAAATACTTTTCCCGTAGACCCTTAACCATGCTTCAAGACACCTTATACATTTATTAGCTGGTAAGATTTTAGTACTGCCAGGTATAGCATTAAATATGCGATCGCACATTGCATAGCTTTTCTTACTGTTTTGTGCTGTCCTAGGAATTATTGGTGAAACTATTCTATTTTTGTTTCTAGAACTTTTTGAATACAGTCCATGAGCTTTTTTAAATAGTTCCGGGTGAATTTTAACAAATTTCGCGCATTCAAAGATGTACAGACAAGGTAAGGTTAGTTAGTACCTTTAACTTTTTGAAAAAGGGTTTACATGATTCCCATGGGCGTGTTCCCGCTATGGCGCGGGTGTAATTTTTCTGTGCGATGAAAACTCTGACTTTCCGTTGAGTAGCCCCCGGTAATCAGACCATATCTCAACACAGAATCAACGTATCTACAGGGTGGAATTGAAGTCATGGGCATTATTTTAACCTAAGGCACTACTCACGATACTGATTGCATTAGGGCTATTAATACGCAAATCAAAAATATTATTAATGCAAGTAAGGAAAACCTTAAAAATGTAGTAAGTCAAATTGCACAAGGCTTATTAGTGTAAATAAACACTTACAGTAATTAAAACAAAATATTTCGCTAACGCCAATAAATGTTGAAGTATCAAAATCTTAAAGCGCAGTACAGCGCAAAGCGAAATGTAAACAAACATCACCTGCGCGCGCGCGGGTTTTTCCTTACAAGTAATAATAACAATGGGCTACAAGACATGCCGTCCGGCGGGATTCCCTGAACTCTCTCCGTCCCGCTCCCTCACTCGCAAAAATACGAATATCACCCCCGCGCGGGGTCTGCTTGCCTCCGAAACACGAACCCGGAACCAGTGTCATAACGACTGCGCAGGTGCATTGACGCGTAATTGATTTATTGATCCCGTGACGTAATCGCCGTACTTGCCGCTCGCGTCATACGGTGCTTGGATTGCAGTGTATTAAGTGTTAGTGTAGTAATTGTGTGTTGTGTGTGTGTTTGTGTACACGATGCCTCGACCGCGTAATGTGCAGGTTAGGTACACCAACCAACAATACCCACAAAGGGTTGTAATTTGCTATCGCACAAGAAATTTAGTATGAACTCGTGAAATGTTCCATCGCCGCCGACCCTATTCCTTCACGGGGTCTCATTCCACCAGAACCACTCAGAACCTGTTGGATTTTTCGTCTTTTCACGTGCCAGCACATGCACAAGCTCGTGGAAGAGCACCCGTTTACCCTCTGTCACTTTACCAACAAATAAGGTTTTTTCAAAACAATCCACAAGCTAGGTACGTAAATGTTTTTTTTTAATGTATGTTAGTTGACGTAGTTTTGACCGTCCTAAGCCGGCAAAGTACGAAGGGAAAGTTGGTATTTATTATGAATCAATTCATTGGCAACTTACGAATGTCACGTGAGTCGGGCGGGGTCAAAGAATTCTCGCCCAATGACGCGTACGGCGTAGTGTACCTACGCATTTGCTATCGAGAAGCGCTAAGTATTTGATACTTTGTATGACTTACTACATTTTAAGGTTTTCCATACTTGCATTAATAATATTTTTGATTTGCGTAATAGTAACGCTAATGCAATTAGTATCATGAGTAGTGCCTTAGGTTAAAATAATGCCCATGACTTCAATTGCACCCTGTATAATATACAGATAATACGGTTTTTAGCGCTTATGTTTTTGAGAGTTCGTATAGAACGTACACGAATTTATTTATTTTACTGCATACTTTATTGACGTAGGCCTACCAATTGCAGTGTTTATCAATGGTGATGCCGAGAAATGTCGTTTTCTTGTCTTCGTTTAGTTTAAGTCATATATGCTAACAAAAAATGTTTATTTATCTCCACAAATTACGTTCTTATAAATATATTGAGTTGACACGTATTTCGACAAAATTTTGTAATTTGTGGGAGATCTGAAGTCCAAACTAAGCCTAGGCCTGTATTTCAGAACTCCAGGCCCCCTATTATAGCACATAGTAAAAGTTGTCAACGTAGTACAATTAAAAGCGATTGATGGTGAGAGGGTGTGTATATGGATGCCTACAATTTTTTTACATACAATATTTCATAAATATGTATAAAATATAATTAATTATATAAATTTGCATGGAAAATTAAATAAACCTAAATATTATATTACACGTAGAAAACTACCTCCTACCTACCTACCTTGTCTCAGCATCTCAGAGCAGCTTTCCGTAGGTAAAAGCCACTCAGACGCTGCGGAACAAGCCCCAAGAGTATATAAATAAAATAAAAATTATATTTATAGTAAATACACCTTTCTACTTTACTATCTCAACGACCCTTTCCGTTTCTGCGTAGCTTCGATTTAGTAACCATTTGATTGTTTTGTTTTTGCATTCAATTCTACGACAATTCGCTATATTAATTATTTAATTTATTTTATTTTATTGAATAATTCGCCTTCTCGGAATGGGAAAAATCTTTGCGCAAAGTAGGTATTTATTTATTTATTTATTTATTTATTTAATACTTCAAGCACATAAATGTACAGAGGCGGACTTAATGCCATAGGCATTTTCTACCAGTCAACCTTTGGGTGATGCAGAGACAAACAGTGGTAGGTGCAATCATGAAAATTGAGGAATAAATATTTTAAATATAAAGATACGCATAAACCTATTAAAACTATGAATATAATATATACCTAGTTACATATATATATATATATATATATATATATATATATATATATATATAAATACATGAATATACTTACTAAAAATAAATTGGACAAACAATGAGAAAATATTACCGTTGTGATGATACTGCCAGCTTCTTGCGAATGTGCTCACGAACTTTAACTTTGAAGTATAATCGGTTGGTTGCCATCCTGATTTCTTGGGGGAGCGCATTCCACAGAGAGATAGACTGAACGAAGAAGGAAGAGTGAATGAAGTCTGTGCGGTGAGTGGGACATTGGAGAAGACGATTGTGTGAAGAACGTAGATTTCTATTGTGGTTGGTGCAAATGTACTGAAAGTGGGGGACTAGATAACCAGGGGAAGACGGAGAATCAAGAAATGAGAACAAGGTGGTCAGCGCCCTTAGCTCTCTGCGCTGGCGTATGGGCAACCACTTTAGAAGCGAACGATGCGCAGAGACATGATCATATTTACGCAGATTGAAAACGAATCGAATGCAGTTATTGAGAAGACGGTCAAGTTTATTGAGGAGATCTGCATTCAGGTCATAGTAGCACACATCACCATAATCGATGATAGGGAAAATAAGACTCTGCACAAGCATTGCCTTCGTACTTGATGGTAATAAATTTTTCAATCGGTACAGAGCCCGCAGCGTTCCAGTAACCTTCTGACTCACCCTAGCGACTTGAGGTATTGACGGCAGTAGACTTACATATTGCGTAGTTTCTCCTGAAGAGGGCTATGGGTTTTTTCCGTTCTTCAGGTAAGTCGGAGTGTTGGATGAAGTACAGCTGGCGAACCGTTAGCGCTTGAGTTTCCTCATAAAGTTTTGAGGTGGAGAAAATACGAGGTTTGGATAGACTCACTTTTAGTATCATCCTTTGGACTCTTTCAACTGTTATAATTTTAGTTTTGCGTGCCCCTCCCGATGATGTGATGCAATAATTAATGATTTCTAATGTCTTATTTTGTGCTCCGTACGTACTAAATTTTATAAAATTAGTTTTTGTTATGTTCACGCGTAGATTATTTTCGTCAAGCCATGTTATTGTTGATTAAATTGTAATAGATAAATCGATAATCGATATAAATTGGCTTCTAGTTTTAAAATGGCAACACTTTTCTGCCGGTGTTTTGTTGATCCTGTAATACAATTATTTCTTTATTATTATACAATTGTTTTTTTAGCACATGAATCTTTTTCATGAGCGTTTCTTAGCCAAAAATAGGCAATTGCCTTTGGCAAGGAGGTGGCATGCTGGGGAAATGACATAGGCTAATGTTTATCCCGGTAACACATTCCCGTGGGATAATTTCTGAAAATCACGCGAGCAAAGTCGCGGGTTGAACCTAGTTATTATACAAAGGGAAATTCACTGAAATTGTTATTTACTATGTTAAATAATAATAATAGTCTTTCTGGCGGATTGGTTAGCTGCCACTACATACGAGGCCGTAGTTTATTTGCAGTTTATCATTATTGCAAACATCGAGGAATGATTGAAGCTCAACCGAACCTGATACGTGCTTCAATGTAAACATGGCTTCCGGTCATATATTAAACGCCAGTCTCCGATATTATCGGAAATTAATGTTTCATTTCGTGTACACAGTGATTTGCATATTGCATGCACACACTACTAAACATACGTTAATTACTAACACTAAACAGCAATTTTTATTTCAATTTGTTATAATTTTTGCTAATATGTTTAAGTACAGTTTAAATATTTTCAGGTTGCATTTGTGCACCGGAATAAAAAGAAAATAAAGCTGAAACTTCTCGCGGCAGTTTCGCAGAATGGAGCGTAATTTGTAAAATAATAAATTAAGCTCGGGCTGACTTGAATTACTGAATAACATCTCCACTGCGGCTAAGTACACCGATCACGGAGCGTAGTGGCGATGCAATCTGGTCTTTAAGAGGATGATTTTAAGGTTTATTATTAGTTGGAGCGGAGTGTTCGAGTCGTGTTTATTGTGGAAATATGGTAAGTGGGTACGATAGCGGCTGCGTCGCGTTCCCGCCGTGGCTCGTAAACTGGCCGCCATTGCCTATGACTGTACCAGCACGGTCAGCGACTACGTAGTGTCTACTTATACACTCACAAACTAAATGCTGCTTTATAATAAAATAATAGAGCTCATTTAAACTTGTGGAAAGGGAAACACAAAAATTCAGGTACCTATTATTGGTTATAATAGTGTTAATACTATAATATCGAGTTCGTTGGACGAGAAAATCGGCGAGAAACTATGTCACGACTGTCGACAACTCCTGCTGAACAAGGTCCTGGTGCCCACCGCCGACACGACGCAACGTGACGTGTGACATGATGCAACGTGACGTGCTGACATGACGCAACGTGACGTGGTGACATGACGCAACGTGAAGTGTTGACATGACGCAACGTGGCGTGGTATGACGCAACGTGACATGGTGACATGACGCAACGTAACGTGGTGACATGACGCGACGTGACGTGGTGACATGACGCAACGTGGCGTGGTATGACACAACGTGACGTGGTGACATGACGCAACGTGACGTGGTGACCCGCCACAACACGCGACTTCAAGTGTTTATTGACAGTACAGCACTACAGCCTAAGTTTTTTGTTATTATAACTACGTAGACTATTATTTACGATTAGATTATACACCATATTGCAT
The DNA here is from genome assembly GCA_949316385.1 of Globia sparganii. Taxonomy (NCBI): domain Eukaryota; kingdom Metazoa; phylum Arthropoda; class Insecta; order Lepidoptera; family Noctuidae; genus Globia; species Globia sparganii. Next base: position 202,186 of record OX438665.1, read on the forward strand.
GACACATTTGACGCATTAATGCAATGAATAATTGTCTAGTAGCCTTAGCTAACTTGCGTTTAGGAAAATGGTAATTTGGCAAATATTGTGATAATATCAGTCCCCTCATAAAACTATAGTATCAGCTAATGAGCATTGAATAATAACAGGCAAGAGGTCGTAAACAGGAACCTCCTTCCGTCAACAAAGATCAACCAGCAACATCAGAAGGCCAATTCTCGTAATTTAAAACGTTTAAACGCAAAATTTAGTCGCAGTCTCATCTCGGCGACAAACAAACGTCAAAAACTTGTCAAAATGTAGGGAAATTACAGGTATTTTTGACAGATTGAGACTGAGATCAGACTGTGAATGTTCTTAAAATTACGAGAATTGCCCCTCTGAACTACCCGCCCCCCTGCCTTCCCCTCCATCAACAAATAGTCGTAATGATATTATTGAGTAGTTCCTGGACAAGGATGACGCTAATGAAAATTGATACAAAGAGGAAAACTCGCCAGTGACTGCACGTCACACAGTGCTTGATATGTTTGAGAAATTCGATACAGTATGGATAACCAGTGGAAACAGGTAACCTCCATTATGTTATCGTCCTCTCCTTGTTTTGTGTTAGTTAATAATATAACTCACGTTGGCCTTTAGGTCCATGACCAAGACCGGTCTATAGGTTCACTAATAACGACATAAAAGTACAAAACTAAACAATTTTTAAACTTAAAAGCAGTACGAGAATATTGGATACACAGATTGATCTTAAGTTAACTGAGAATGGAATCCTGTGACCCACTTGCCCTCGTGAACCTCCCGATATAATCAGCGCACGGGACGAATGCGCGGTCCTTGCAGAGCAATTCTTGCTTTAAATGCCGCCAAAATGTAGAAAGAAAAAAATAAATAAAAAGTATTTATTGTGACTCGTACAGGAAGATCACAAACCAAACTAAACACAATTATAAATAAAGAAAAAAACTAAATGAGGGAAAAGAATTAAAAGAAGAAAAGAGAGAGAAGAGAGTTATTTAGAAGTGTAGTTGCCATAAATGACCAGACTAAAGCACCACAAGAAATATCTCCGTTTGATAGTCATTTAAAAGTGCACCGAGTAACAAACGTCAAGGAAGCGCCGGACACTGACGCACCGTCCGGCGCCGGCGGCCGGCGTCCGGTCTGCCTTACGTTTAGCGATCCTTATCTAACGCGAGTGCGCTTCGTGTCTTAAACCTCACTATCAGTGCTCCATCACGCGCCCACAGATAGCGGGCATTAGTAACACATTGCTATTTGCAAACGTACACAGCATTACGAACGTAAATGACTTTTATTTCAAACATAAAAAGGGTTCTATTTCGCATAGCACGCAGTGAAACTCGACATTCCGAGCGTACTGAAATGCACATTATCTTCGACATATATATAATCTTTATTGCAAGGACACAGAGTCTAAATTGGCATTACATTGGTCCTCTTCGTAACAATTTCAGAGCATTAGGTAGTAGGAAAGTAAAGCACGCGATTCAGGTGACTTCATAATAGTCTAGTGCGGGGTGAGTCGGGCGGGGTGCGGAATGGACAATGTTCGCAAAGTGACGTTATCTGGTAATGTCCGGCCAGTCTGCGTACTTCCCGGATCAGGACCGGACTATAAACGGACGCGATTCCCAGCCGGTACTGATCCGAGGTTAACTTTAACTACTTAATGGAAGAGGTTCTACTGCATACAGGAACCACCAGTTAAACATGTTTGATAACTCTTTACTGATTATTGATGAAATTCGCTCAGATATTGTTAATATTGTTTTTTTAACGATCAAAGCTGCAAACAGGTTTGAAATACAGCATCAGTAGATCATATACACGGAGGTAATGTGAAACCATATATCAACCAATTCCCATGAATAGGTACTATCGCTATAAAAGCACTAATATTCCAAGAGAAAAACGAAATGAAGAGGATTTCTCCCACAGTTCCCCAATCCGCCTTGTGGACGCTTGTCCTGAGATTCGTCCTCGCTTGAGGCAACTTGCCAACCATGTGAGTACACACTAGAGGCCACACAACTGAGTTTTTGTATTGTTCTACCGAGAGAGCAACGACCTTGTTTATTCAGCACTACTCGTATAACTAACATAGTAACTATGCGTAGTTTTTTCAGGAACAAAGACTTATATCTCAGTCGTGTTTATCTGGACGAAGTAGAATACATAGATTATTAATGAGATCCCGGACTTAGTACTTGTCACATCATAAAATATATTATGCTTGTGAAAGATCTTGTTTGTTACTGTTTGAGGCTAAAAGGGCCAACGACTTCACGAGTCCCTTTCAACAAGATAACGAGATGAAAGTTTCAGAAAATGTTCCACGAAAATAATTTGTGTAGAAATAAATAAGATTATGATTGCTTATTTATAAGGATAAACAAATTTACGAACAACAACATCAAGAAAGGGAACAGAGAATTGCGGAATTAGGTAGTAGTTGTTGAAGCACCGAAGTTCAGAGCTGCCTAGAAGTGGCACGTTGGCCTCTACGCGTGTCGTTCGGTCATATAAACGAAGAGACTGTTTTGTGATTAGCGTTATTATAACTACCTCTGTGTCGTTTGTCTACAATATAATCGTGCGGGTTGTGGCAACATGGGTTAATGAGCAGAGTTAAAATAAATACAGTACACTTCTAAACCACTTTTAGTCGTTTTATAGTACACCACATATATCAGGGCTCTTTAGAGAACATGTATAATAATGTAGAGTGCAGTAGCTGAGCGCTAGATAGAGGAAACTTGCAGTAAGTAGTGACAAGTACTGCGACTAGTTCGCACGCCAATCGAACCGAACACGATGTATTATTCAAGAGATGGGTACACCTGAATACGATATCAACACAAACTAAGTTTACCCTTACATAACTGTTTCAGGTAAGTTTGCCGATCACTATTTATACATCGAAGCCTTGCGTGGTATTAGTCCACCTCGGACAACTCGCCTACACTCGCGCAGTGGTGGGTGTCATAGGTATGTACTGACATTAGGATGTGTTGCTGCGCCGCGCCGCGCCGCAGTAATCAGTGCGGCATAGACAAAGAGTACCTAACGAGCCTCAATACCGCGGGCACACAATCTTAGAGGTGCGCCACATAATACACATGCACATACATAATAGAAAAGAAACACAATGTAGAGTCGCCGAGAGCTCGTGATTAATTAGAAACAATGCGAGGCCTCGGGGCCCGGCTGGGGCCCCGCGGGCCCCGGCGCCGGCCCCGAGCCGCCCCGGCCGCCCGGCGCTCGGCGCGGAACAAAGCGCGCAATCCCGCCGGAACCAGCCGCTCTTCCCGCACCAACGCACCGCACAAAAACCACTCACTTTTGTTTCCGTAATTATCTAAAATAGGCTGTTGCAGCCCAAATGTTAGTGGTGCGAGGACTGTGATGCAACGTGGCGGTAACGTGGCGGTAATGTAGTGGCAATGTGGTAAATAGCAAATGTATGAAATTGCTGATCGGAAAGGGTCGCTGTTCATTCCAACTTTATTACTGCGAAACCTAAACAGAGGAACAAGTACATACGTATGTGTTACAATTATATGTGTGAGGGTGTGTGTGTGTGTGTGTGGGATTCTCATATTTCTAAAAGACTGTGAGTAAGTAGGGTACCTTTCTGCTTGAAATTAATTTGTTGTTGGTACTCATCATCCGCAAGTAACATGTTTGCAGCCGCGCACAGCCCGAGGGTTTTAATTTACGATTGTGGCTCGTCTTTTTAAAGGTCGGACGCTATTGTTCTCAAATGTCAGACATCAATTATTTTTGTGTGTATTGCTTCTTAAATATACCAGCACTATTAACATAATATCATTCTCTGAAAGTAGGCGACGAGTGCCGTTACATTTTAATTTAATATAAATATTGTGTTGTTCCAGTGACATTTATGTTAGGTACTCGATATTATTTTTTTTTTTTGTTATAAATTACATTTGTAATTATTATTTATTTATTTTTATCAAGCAGAATAAATATAATTAAGAACCTTGCTGTCTTTGTAAAATAAACTGCAAACAGATATGTAAGATGATTATATATTAAGTATTTCGTAGTTCTAGAAACTTTTTTACGTGCAACAATACACAGAAATGCTTCGGATTCCTAGCACGGATACTATAACTACTCATTACGTCTTACAAATACTGTAATGCAATACTAAGAAGTTGTTCTCGAATGGCGTGTCGGCGGCTCGTGAGGAATCTCGTGCGGCGAACGACGACGCCGCGGCGCACTGCTGGTCGCGAACGATTTACATAGTGCCGCCTAACAGTGATGAACGCAGAAGATTCACTTCTAACAAAGAGCGATATGGCACTGACACAACTGTCATTTCTCTGGACACCGCTGGTAAAATGGAAAAAAAATTATCTCTTCAAGCCTTTCACGGTTTTCATTCGGCTAAAGTAATAATTAAGTGTGTGCGGTTTTAGGGCTCATTTTCTGAAGTGAGCCTTCTCGTTACGATGTAGTGGCACCACGCCCAGTACTTCGCCGCGGGTACCGTGCCCACCTACCAACAACAGGTTCCCGAACGTCACTTAAACCATTTTTGTGTGTTCGCAAATACGAGCCGTTACTGTAACGTAGTTAGTCAAATAGCGGGTCATTTTAGAAAGTTGCGATTGAAAGCAAACCACCTTTATGGGCTATTTGGCGTATATTTAAATTAAAATATAATGTGTCGGTTCCTCATCGTCCGCGGTCACGGGTACTCGGCTACCCGGCTACCCAGCTTGCTTCAAATGTCGTATAATTACAAGTTGAACAATGAACACGGAATTATTCCAAGAACTCGTTTCGGTTTAATTAAATATGTTGGTGTTTGAAAATACCATTAAAATATAAGTGATACATTTAAACATTGTGCACACAACAGTGATACATTTTTTGAAAACTAATGAGCCGTTTTTTATGAAACTTGCGCTGTTCACTACGTTGAAGTAAACGTAAGGCAATAAAAAAAAATTACACAATCTGATATATAGTTGCTGAGAAATGCGTGGACAAACATAGGTACATACATACATACGTACATCTATAAAATTTTGTATATTTGTTTGGAAGCCCTAATAGATTGTCATATGTGAATATATTGCAGTTCCAGTAATATTACATACATACGTGTCGAATTGATAACCTCCTTTTTTTTGAAGTCGGTAAAAAGGTGGCAACCCCAAATGCGGAGAAACACAAATTTTTGAGCAGTCAAAATTAAAGTAATGCTGTACCAATTTTACGTGGATAGATTATATTTTATAATGTATACTGGTGGGTATATTGAAAGAATTTACAACACGACACAACGCACACCGAGACACCTGTTTCAAGAGCGCTAGTTACTAGCTCTACAGCCGTAACAGCAACGAGGCAGTAGATTTAATCTTAATTGCGTGTTAGTTAGTTTTGGAAAATTCAAGCAACATTTAGGATTAAAATTAGATATAAAATATTACTAATTTAATAGTTTGATGCGAGAGCACTAACAAATGACTTGACGCGATTAAGTTCAGACACTTGTGTAAAGCGTCGCTGAAACTTTGCGCAGTTTTTACAAGTAATTAAGAGTCGCGAGCTGGAACTCACTGGTGGTCATGGCCAAAGAGCACGCTGTCTCACCTGGCTTCGTGTCCAACAGAGCTAGTATCAGTGATGAGCAGTTATACTAGTGGCGTAGCTATGTGCGAAAAAAAAGTTGAGATTCTATCTAAACTGGTAAGGTTTTATTATAACAAGTTTAAAACATAAATATTTACATATAGTACAATATACAATGTGGAGATGACAATACAACAATAAATGAAAACACTAACAATACTTAATGCATAGGAATATTTAGGAACTATCAAATAAATCCTAACGTTGAAAATAAAAACGTGTAAACAAAAAATAACACCATTTAAATATTGCGGCGCGATGTCATTGACCCAACAAACATATGACCGAAATCTGTAAACAATGGTATAAGTCAGTGTGCCGGGCACCCCTTCTTTTTCAGGTTTGTAAAAAATTTAACATTTGTAGCAAGTAATAACTTCCGCATGCATGACTCTTATGTCTCAAGCATAAGGTATAATATGCATTATTTCGCATCGGGAAATACAATTTAGGAACAAAGTTGGCGAAGGTTATTGAATTAGCGAGCTGGCAACATGTTGTGTTTAACTGCAGATGTCTTTAACCTGTCGGTGCTGGCCTGCCACTGGTAACAGATACATTATGTAGAAAATTGGATACATTTGATTGAATTTGTATGCAGATTGGGAACGTTATTAGGTATACGATGTTTAATTTAATGATGTCATCTCCAATTTGTATACTAAAGATGCAAAGCTACTTCATCATCAGCTCTTTGTCACCCACTGCAGAGCATAGCAAAGCTACATGCTAAATGTAACGTAGTAAATAATAATAAAAAATAAAATAATAACGAAGTGACCATCCTATACCTACTTCAACTAAAACATTGAAAACCAAACAAACAGACCGAATGCTTATTGACGTTATTCGTGAGTGCTCGAGTACTCGCGGATGTTAGTAAAGGAGAAACTGAAACCTCCACCAATGCTACAGGTCACGGCACGGGGAGTCCTCTAAAAATATTTTGAAATCAAGGATCGTTTGTTTCATGTCATTTTTTTTTTTCTATTTAATCAATATGCTAAGAAAATATGTTATACGGCACTAGTTGTGCCCTGTGGTTTCACCCGCATAAGTCCCGATCCCATGATGATGATGATGATGATGATGGGACTCCCTTTTCTGCACTTAGACTCTCATTTGGTCCGTTGTGCGTGGGGATACTGGCTAAGAGAGCCAGCCTAGCTCCGCCCAAAAGCACAGAAGCTTCCTGGGGGCTTCACAGACTTCGTGGGCGGCTGATTCCTCGGCGTCAAGGCAGCCCCTGCAAAGGAGGCTGTCTGTGGCACCTATGTTAAATAAATGTTTGTTAAGGGGGTTGTGGCCCGTAATTGTTCCTATTATTATTCTAAGGTTATTTCTACTCAGGCTGAGAAGTTTTCTCGTTAGTCGCGGGTGTACCATTGGTAAAGTCAATTTTGACTGTCTACAGTCTGTTGCCCGTGACCACCTGTTGTTATGAAGTTCGGTCGATCTTTGGCGAATCCATGCACGAAACTGTGAGAAAGGCAGCGGTAGAAGTGGGTATGGGCCTAGCACCCTCATATCAGAGCCTCTCTTTGCAAGTTCATCGGCAGCATCATTGCCCAAGGATCCACTATGCCCTTTGATCCACTGGAGGGTAATACGATTGAACGTCGTTAAACTCTCCAGGGCTAGATGGCATTCAAAAATTAGTTTGTTGTTAGTTTGTTTGTTCTCTAAAGCTTTGAGCACAGATAGGATGTCGGATCGATCCCAGGGGAACATCGGGATAAAAAGTATACATAATCAGCCCTTAATATTCCCACTGCTGGGACACAGGCCTACTTTCTTCGAGAAGTAGGGAGGCACCCAACGACACATGGTTACTTTTCTTGAATCGTTGGCTTGTTGTGTAGTAAGCTGGTATTCATTGTCATCTTTAGATGAGGGCATATATGCACGGTATCCACATGATCCCACATCTTCGATGCAGATTCTGAATTCTCTGTCTAATATTATCACAATGTTCTCATGAAAGGGATCACATGGATTCTTAAAGATCTCTGAGATAATCGTCGCATCGGATTTACTCGCCTCATATATAAGCCATTTATGTCTATTGTCTATGATGTGACCAACAGATAATAGTCATCGGGCGTTCGGTCCATTCATCTCCGTCATTTTATTTGATTTGTTTTATTTGGAATTCTTCAAAAAAATACGGCAGAAACCTAAAAAACTGCAGTAGAGCTTCCTCGATTTTAATGAGCAATACAAAACAAAATATCTCCGTTCCGATATGGTTTAGGCAAATGTAGCCAATTAGCCATAGTAGTTAGCTTTTGATAGCTTTTTTCAGTTCTTTCGTAATATTATCCAAGTTTCATTACTGGCCGCTCAACTTCAAAACGACGCCAACTTTACCCATCCGTTCACTAGTTTGTGCGTGAAGAGTAATAAACATACAAACACCCTCACAAACGTTCGCCTTTAGGTATAATGTTATGGTGTCATGTAATGCTAATGCTAAACAATAAAAAATGCGCTAAAACAGGAAAAAAAAATCTCAAGTTAACATATAAAATGCTAAATTTCTTATTTCATAGTCTTCGCTAGTTACAGTTATAGTCCACGTCAAATAAATCGGTCACATAACAGCCGATTGGTTAAAGTGGTTGAACATAAGAACTTACACAACAAAAATACCTAATTTATTATATTTATGTTCTGAAGTTGGAAGAATTTTTTTGCTAGGTCAGTTAGAGGTTTGCTGGTCAGGGGCCGAGGGCCTCCCTGAGCTTGGGGGCGCTGGTACATGGCACCGCCTCCGATAGCTACGCCACTGAGTTACACGCTAGCCTACACGCACAACGTCTAGTTTTCAGCACAGAAACACCGTTCCGAACAGAAAAGCGCGTAAAAAAATTCGAAAAGTGCTTTAGAAAATTGAGTTATATGAAAAAAAAACTGCATAAATCAATTAGAAATAATAGTTTTTTATGCAACTGTTGTATAATACCTAATTATGTACAGTTGCATACAAGATTTTATCTACACCCATGATATGAATCCTCTATAAAAGGTTCGAAAACAGTTTTTTGCAATACTAATATCGAACAAAAATGGCGGCCGGCGGGATACGACGTGAATTCGAATAACCTAAGTTCTTTTTTTTTAATTACGGCGCTGTGGTACTGACACGCGCTTACATGACAATGTTCTTTTTTTGAAAAGGAGTTGCATAACATTGATATAATTATAAAAAATCAATGTTGCATAATGAAATTTAGTACAACATTATAACACTCGTTTGGATGTTAGTATGGTTACTATAACTTTTGTAGGGGATTTATAGCATGGGTGTAGATAAAGTTTATTAAACTTTTCGATAACTGAGCTTTGTCGGTACCGACTTTGTTTTGAAGATTTCACAGTTCTTTTATTACTTATTTACACCCAAAGTTACGTTAAATAGCAAGAAAAACGAATATTTGTTGGCTCATAACTTTTTGATGACTTTTTATTTTACTATTCTGTTCCGTACAGACAAAATTAATAATAAAACAATACGATATCATGTTTAACTTAGGAGATCGAGTGAACTTCAACCCGTTTCATATTTTGAGCTTCGCTTTATGTTGGCAAGTCTTTTCGACTTCAAGAACATTCAAGTATTGACATTGGAGGAAGGCATTGACAACGTGGCTAGTGGGTAGACGGTACTCTATTAATTCAAAACTAGGGTAGAGCGGACGTCGTGACAAGATTTTAATTAAAACAGTCTACTATAGTGATAAACAGTTGACTGCGATGAATAGAGCCGCTTTACAGCTGCGTTTGTTTCTACTACAAATACATTTACATTACTGCAGCAGCTTGCCGAAAAGAGGCATGGATGGACGATTGTGAAAATGTATACCGAGGCCCACCTACGTGACTCCATCAATGCCTATATAGTTGCGGCTAAGGCTGGTATAGTGAGAGTACTTTTTACAATTAATTCGCGGACATTCAAACAAAGTAGATTAATTATAAATTTCAGAAATAATGACGAAAAACAATATTTTTTCACGCGTCAATGTGTTCATTTATTTCTTTTTTACTTTGGGTAGCTGTATTTGCAAGCCAGTTCCAAAATTAAATCTTTGATAAGTTACCTCCTTGTTTGTCATTTTTCGAAGTAAAAAGTTCGTTTCATTTTTAACTTACACGATAGATAACAGTTTTCATATTAATTTATTCGGTCGGTAAACACGTTTTGGATTTTCATATTAACTTTGCCCTATTACTATATACTATTTGACCAGTACAGCATTTTTGATTTATCTCAAAGAATGTTGTCAAAATAATGCCTGAATTTCCAACCAGTTTTGAGAAAAATAATTGATTTTGTGAAAAATTTAAGCTTGTTTACTGCAGTGCGGAGACAGACGTCACGCACCATTTTATGACATTTTCAATAATTCGATTATTGTAATGAGACTGCGCTACCGACCATTAGCAATTTACATTTATTAAAACTGACAGTAGCATTAACGTAAATACACGTTAATATAATCTGGATTTTTTACCTCAGTTTATGGCTAATTTCGTGTTGAAGCTTTATTTTATGTAACTAAAAATGTAGTTAAATATGAGCTTTTTGCAGCTTTTTAAATTGTTTTGTTTTTAAACGCAGTTCTTACAGTATGATGTCTGCGCTTGACAAGCTACAGTTTTTCTACTACGTTCGGGTTGCTGCGTTTGACCCGCGCCGCGTTGAACCCGGCCCGCGTTGAATGCGGCCGGCGCGTCGCGTGTCAGCGGCGCGTTAGGCCAGTCTTCCGGCCTCACTCGCGTGCGGATTGATCACCGCGATTAGACGCTCATTCACGTCTACTTTGCGCCGCGGCCGCCGCACGCCGCCGTCCCACGCCGCCGTGCCACGCCACCGTGAGGGACCACGCGCTTCGGTTGTAACGTACATGCACGCCGGATATGAGTAAGTGCGGCGAGGAAATCTTACTGCGAGTGCGACACGCGAAGTTATGAATCAGATAAGCCAAGACAAACAACGGGAACCCGTTGTTAAAAGAACGAAACGGTTACAATAATTGGAAGACGAATTGAATTAAATTAAAACGGAAAAACGCCAGAACGCATCACATTTAATATGGAGGTATGCAATACGAATTTATGAGTGGTTGCAGAATATCAGAATTAATATTCCTTCAAAATAAATAAAGTTTTTGCGCGACCATAAATACCTTTTCCCCAATTAAAATCGGTTGCTAGCGGCCGACGTATCCCAATTTGTTCTCGCATACATTTTATTCGAGTCTCTATAAAAATTATACGAGCATGTAACAATAATAATATAAAGTACTTTACGTCACACACACCGATGAAGATCTTGTCATGTTTTGTGAAAATGGAAAATTAATACTCTTTTGTGCGCATTATCATGATGCGGGAATAATGGAAAAGATACAAATGAGATGAAATGGTAAACGAATGAACTCGTATTTGAATATCATGAACAGAAATTAGATTAGCAAAAATCTGAAAGAAACGAATGAATATTGTCTGCGAAGAGTCAAGTCTATGAGGTCCATCATCCCCGAGGCTACTCAAAAGTATCGCGTTTCAAACTCACATCACCAATAAGTATCGCGTTACAAACTAAAATCACCAATGAGTATCGCGTTACAAACTCAAATCACCAATAAGTATCGCGTTACAAACTAAAATCACCAATGAGTATCGCGTTACAAACTCAAATCACCAATAAGTATCGTGTTACAAACTTAAATCACCAATGAGTATCGCGTTACAAACTCAAATCACCAATAAGTATCGCGTTTCAAACTTAAATCACCAATGAGTATCGCGTTACAAACTCAAATCACCAATAAGTATCGCGTTACAAACTTAAATCACCAATGAGTAAGTAGACCGAATGCCACAGCACTGGTATTTCAAGTGATGGTCCGTACGTGTTACTTTTTAACCAACTTCAAAAAAAGGAGGAGTTTCTCAATGCGGTTGATTATATATTTATTTTTACCTCAAAACTTCGTTATTTACAATACGATTTGCAAAATTAATATTTTTATTTGAAAGGACATATGTACATAAATATAAGTATAAATAAGTACATCATCATACGCAGATGATGATGTACTTCATTACTGGTAAAAAAACAAGTTAATATTACATTTATACAATGAGCACCTAAGTTAATAGTACAATGCCGGATGGCAAGCTCACTGCAGTGCTTGCAATGCTACGAGAGTAAACGATATTATTCAATATCTGCCTTTACAGACTTTAAAGTTACACTAAAATAAAACATTTTTGCACTTAAAATTCACAAGCATTTTTTTTTTCAAAATAATCTATTGTAAACTACCATTAATGTGTTCAAACTACGAGGGCCATCGGGACATCAAAGCAATCAATGTGACAATATGAACAAATTTTTAAAAGATGTCATCCTCACACGACCGCAAGTATCACACGCGGACTATGTACAACAAACATACCTACTGTTCATTGTTGTAATAGCTCTGTAAAGCACCACACTTGTGTGTTATGTTGCTCAGCATTGGCGCATGGAGCAATGTCACTAGTTTTGTTTACGAGAACTTCAATGTCGACCACAAAAGAGCGAATACTTGAGACCAAACAAAGGAACAGGAAAGTCCACTTTTTACGATGCAAGTATGATAGTTCAAAAAAGTAGTGTTATATAAAAACAGACATACATACATTAGACTCCTAAAAACATAACCCTTCCTTTTGACTTTGTCGTAGTGCTATTGAAGAGGCCCAACCTTTTGCTCGACCCCACTAAGTACATTCACGGTGGTTTCATAAACCCGTCGCAGTAGCAGTGGCGCAGTGCTGCCACAGCTAATTACTATTTTATTCATCAGCAATTACGTCTAAATGTGCGCGTGTGTCGTTCAGCAGCCGCACATGCTCCGTGCACATCGCCGGCCGCGACCGTCGCTGTGACGTCATAAAACTGACATTAGCATACCAAATGCTCGATACGAGGCTCAATGCGTATGTTACGTGCAGCGGAACAGCACGGTCCGCCAGCCCCACGGCACAACGGCACGGGAACGGCACAACACAGACTATTCAATTATCGCTAATTGCTGTTGATTTGGATGCTTTCAATTAATGCTAATCATTGAGCTATATAACTAGAGAAGCAAACCTCAATAAAATGTGTCAAAAAAGTGTAGCCACTTTATAAACGCGACGACGTAGCTTTGAAACCACTAAACATTTAAAAGTAAATATATATCTGTCTCACTTACACACGTTGTAAGAATAATACCGTCGCTTAGATTAGACAAAGACCGCAATATAAACATGCAATGACGGGATGGGGTTGCCTACCCATGCGAAATTTTACCCAACATTTTAAGCCATAAAAAGCGTTTTAGGTTAAGTTAAATTATTTTTTTAATATTTGAATTACGTATTTCTTATTGGATGTGTAATAGAAGTTTATAAATAATGAAAATAACTAAGAAATTTTCTTTTTGAATATGTTTTCTTTATTATTAATTAAATTGAATGATTTAGTAGGTAGCCAGTCAGTCTGTTTTCTCAGCAATCGGATTATTTCCACCCATTTTTCACGGCGTGCTGCATCTTTAGGCACCCTGCTACGTTGTTATTATTAAAAATATTTAAAATCACTTATTCCATAAATTAAAAACTCCCACTAATGTGGGAAACTAAAACTAAGTTTTTAGTGGTAACACTGAACCTAATTTACAAAATTCTACATTTTATCGCGTTTTTACGTTGATATAAACACAGAGACAATTAATTTACGTTTGGAAAGTAATTCCGGTTAGTTTATTATGTTTTTGTGATCTTGAATCACACTCTTTCGCGATATTTTTTGTCGTATGTCACTCGGTTGACTTCGGTTGGCGTCACACAGAGCACTGAACTGACGTTAGCTACGCTGATGGCTGTAGCCATCAGACTAGTGGCAACGCCTTGGTGCGGTAATTGCTAATCTAGTGTAACATATATATCAATGATGCTAATGGATTCACAGCGGCACAGATTGTAATAATTCAATTGAAGGGTTTTTTAAATCGTCTCTCATTGAGTCTCTCCCCGGCGCGCGGCGCGGCGGCGCCTAGCTACGGATTCCATACATTTTATACAATATATAGCTGTTTTGAATTCAAGCTTCTAACCGAAATTGTTTCTGTGATTGCTTGAATTATTTCTATATCCTTTGTAAACTATGAAAATAATAAAGATTAGGTACATTTTCAACATTCAAAGAGGTTTTAATTCAGCAACAAAGATTGTTAGTCAAAGGAGACGTAACGTCTGTCTGCGTGTAATAGCGATCATTAGTTTTAAATACAACTAGACGAGGCGCAGCATTCATTTGCTTTAATTTCGTTTATTGCGCGTCGGAATCCCTCGGCTACCTTCGTAAGTCTCAGATACAAGTTAGTACTACGCTTGGTTTTCTTCGTACAATATACAAAAAAATAAATACAATATACAACATAATAACATTTGATTTTAATGCGATCCCGACGGACTGTATATTATCAATATTGATCAATGTTATTTACTCTTGCCTTTATGTATTTTTCTTGAGTTCTCAGAAATCATAATCTATTGGCAATAATAATATATTTGCAAGATTCAGGAGACAAATGGATGTGATTCGTGGGTACGTATCGTGTAGTATTGATACATGACATGATATTTTTGTCCCTTGTGATATAAAGTAGTTATAGGTTCACACTTGTTACAAAAATCATTCACAAATCAATGTTTTAATATGTACGCTACAGGCACACTGAAGGATACAAAAGCCGCGAGGCATCATGGCTAGACATAGTATTTTTAACTCACGAAGTGACGCGCGCTTTACTTGGGGTAACCAAGTGTACAAATACACTGCAAATATGTCCGTGAAGACGAGTAGCGTTAGCATTTAACACACACTTCCGACTTCGCCATCTTTCGGACGGACACTTGGTAACCACAAGTAAACCACGCGTCGCTTCGTGAGATAAAATATTATAGCAGCTGTAATCGGCCATTAACTTTCCAAAATAACACTTCGTCTATACCTGCTAATTTCACCGTAAAAATATGTAACTACGAGTATTTAAAAGCACGATATATTCAAAATGCAGAGGCACGAAGTTATTAAAGCCTCTGACCCATCAAACGAAACTTTTTGACCAATTTCAAGAAGAGTTAATTCAGTTTAGAAACAATAACAGGTCGGTAGACAACTCCATCCGAAGTCAACTCGGTTCTTTTGTGAGGACAGAAATAGACACGAAAGTAAAAAGTGGTGTCGAGACAGTGTCAGTCAAGGTTTGATTATCGCCGTGACGCGGACGTGGAGCAGTGTGTGTGTGTGTGTGTGCGGTGTGCGTGCCGCGGTACTGAATAATACAGCCAGCAGGGCAGCTAGGAGGTACCGCCGCGCGATAAACTTTTTATTTGCCGACGCACAACGTTCGGCGCGCCTTCCGACGGAAAGTAATTGTTTCACCTACTTTCTGCGTAATAAGTGCTGTGAATTGCGGGCTTGGATCCTCTACATTGGAATGTTAAATGTTTTTGATGGAAGATTTTATGTTGACGTTAAAAGAATGTTGTTTTGTGTTTACCAGTGAGGTACCAAGATTTTGAATGTTATCATGGGTGTGTATAAACACGAATCTCTCTAACATCTGTTTGCAGCGCAACGTTTGGCATCCAAGAACCGCAAAAATGCAATGACCAATGGTACGACAAAATGTCTGCGTTCTAGGCACGAAATATCATTTGGTCGCTCTAATAACAATAACGATTACCGCGAACAACATCAATTGTTAGCTACAAGCCTGACTAGATGAACAACCAATGGTTCAGCAATACACCGGAATGTATAGTAATTGTCAATACATAGGTAATTCTGTATGTCCCAAAACTATCTTACCACGAATATCGATTTAGTTTTAATTATTAAGTAGGTGATCATGTACCAAAATTATATTCTGTACTATTATCATAAATACTGTAGTATGTAAGTACGTCATCCTCATCACTCACCAAGTGAAGGTATGTCAATATTTGAAAGCTCCGCTCTACATCAGCCATTGTTATGATGATCGTTAGAACGTCTTTGTCATCCACTGGGGCGAAAAACACTATATCTCAGCAGCAGAGGGATGACGTCACAGGGGCGGGAGAGCGGGGGGATACGGCTGGAGGGGGCGCGGGACAAAACCAAGGTTTCTAAAAGAACACCAGTTAAAAGCGCAGATCAAAAGATTCTTATTTATCAGGCGGGAGGCGCGGGGTGCGATGGTGGGGGGGGGGGGGGTTAACGAAAGACTAACACTCAAAATAATATAGGCCTACATATTATCGTACCTTTGTACTACAAAGGTAATAACTTCATGGTTTGTCGAGCAACGGTTTTCTCTACGTCGAAGAAGTAAAGCTACGTTGTTCGGTAGTGGATGACCGATTTAATTTATTGAAACAGGTTCGGTCCCACAGCCCCAGCTGACTGGAGTATTTCAGCCAGCGGTCGAATGTGTACCTATCTTATCTTTCTAGCTATCATACTTGCAAATGAGAAACGAACATCACCGAAGCTACGAAAGTTAATCAAATATAATATATACATGTTGTACTATCTGTAAGCCTTCTGCGCTGTCATTTTGCTGTGCGAAGGGACAAGCAATCTGACGGTTCTGTGTAGACTCGGTTTAATATACACGCGACCTTAATGAATTCGACTGAGAGCACTCCGGTGAGCACCGCGCTTGTAAACCACGCGGTCAACAATACGCTCATTATTAATTAATGTTGATATACGATTTTTATATTACTGAAAGGGCACGTCAGTGTAAAGATGCCGAATATATTATCTTCCATGCATAATTATCTCAGCGTCAATAGATTGACTTAACAAAACATTACTGACTTCCGTGTTATTACTCAATCTGTGTACAAACACAAAAACCGTGCTCTCTATTCTAGGCAGCACTAAAAAGCTATTTGTTGTTCAAAGAACATTTTTTTAAAGGAAGTCAGAAGCGCCCTGAGCACCTGGCTCCTGGTCTAGGGGTCGCCGTAAACAAACGACGAGTCGCTAAAAAAGAGGAAAAGATGAAAGCACTTCTATATTTGGTGGGCCATTTGTGACAGTAAACAATACTATAAATTTGCCCCCACGCTCCGAGGCCACGGGGGCTGGGGGGGCCTGGCGGGGCCCACGGCTGGAGCAGATAGGTCATTAAGAAGGACACCGACCACTCACAGCCCGTCTCAACTGATTCGTTCAAAGCGGTAACAACGCTTTATTTGACTATTTTCGGATCATTGTCTTGTACAATTTATTATTGTTTCTAAATTCTATTGTTCGGCTTGAAGGTCAAAACTGTCGTCCTTGTGGCTTTAGGTATAATTGGATTGACGGAAGTGCGTCAATCAATCATAAGATAAATATTTATTGACACAGTATGGGCTGAACTGGGCTTTCATAAACAGTTCTATATACCTAATATATTTCAGATTCCGTTTCTAAGCACACTGAACTACGAACGCACATTTACGGTTTACCTCGAGCTAAAGTTAGAAGAGAGACTTGAACAGAAATAACTGAAGCACACATCAAGGCTCAGTTGACGAGGTTCACTTGCGAGAGCACACGGCGCATGTGAGGCGTTTCTTTGATGAATCTACTTGTCGTTAACTTCTAGTTAACCAGCATATATTACAATTCAGAATCTATGAAGTCCTTATACACCGGGCCGCAAAGAAAGCGGATCGGTTATAAAAAAGCGATAACTTTTAAAATATTTGAGCAATCTTTTTAAAATAAAAACAATTAAAGTTCGTTTCATTACAATAGGAAAAAGTAAAACCTTTTTATTTTGTTTTGGTAATCTAATATATAAAATTCTCGTGTCACAGTGCTAGTTACCATACTCCTCCGAAACGGCTTGACCGATTTTTATGAAATTTTATATGCATATTCAGTAGATCTGAGAATCGGCTACTATCTATTTTTTTTTTTTGCAAAACGACGTCTGCGGGGTCATCTAGTTGTATTATAAAAATCATATAAAAAAAATAAAATTTAAGAACTTTGAAACCATTTTGTTTTACTTTGGTATCTGTTCATAAATATGGCATTTCTTGTGCAGAAATTCATTATTCTGATCAAATTCAATTAAAAACATGCCACTAACCCCTGAAAAGTGTACCAGAATTGTGATTATGCTTGCAGGCGGGCGCAGTCAGCGTTATACAGCGAGAACTGTTCGTCGCTATCAACCGTTCAAAGAGCGCTCCAGCAATTTAAAGAGACTGGATCCAATATTTGCAGATCAGGAACAGACCGAACAAGGTGCATGACAGCGCAGGAGGATCGATATATGGTATCAACAATGTTGAGAAACCGATTTCAAACGGCTGTGGTAGTCAAAAATCACCTTCTACGTGCTAGAGAAAGCAATTCGAGCACATGTACAGTGAGGCGGCGTCTTGCTGAAACAAACTTGAAGCCATTTAGAGCTGCAAATGGTCCAAAACCCTAAAGGCACCATCGAAATTCAAGGCTGAGTTACGCTAGAGAACACATGAATTGGTCTCTGGATGACTGGTCAAGAGAAATGTTTTCGGAAGAGTCGAGGTTCATGCTATACCGTCACACGGCGGAGGCTGCAGACACGTGTGAAGAAGAAGAAAGAAGAGACAAGACAACGCAGAAGAAAATTCAAGTTCATGTCATTAATGTTCGTTATAATGTAATATTAATAAAATAATCTACTCACCTATTATACGAGCAAGCAATTTGTATGTATCGACAGATACATACAAGTCGCTTGCTCGTATTAATGACATAAACTTGAATTTTTTTCTGCGTTGTTTTATTTTTTATTTGGAGTAGTATTAGTAGTAATTACGTAGTAGTTCTGATTTAATATTAACGATCGTGTATGAAATACGTGTAGCTCCAGAATGTTATTGCTGGAACATTTTGATGGCAGACTATTTGAGATTACTGATCAACGAAGCTTGAAGGTGGCCATTTCTAGAAATTGGTATTTATGGTATTTGAGGGCTCATGCGTGATAATATCGGGTCGATGTTAAAAGTTAAGCAACTCTTGCTGAGGTCGGTATTTGGATGGGTGACCATTCATTATTTACTGGGAGCCCTCCATGCCTCGGAAAGCACGTTAAGCCATGTAATTCGTAGATCATTGACAATTGTTATTGGTAGTCAGAAGCTCAAAAGTCAGACAACCACACTTGCCAAGGGGTGTTACCCAGTTACTGGGTTGTAGAGGACAGATAGGACGTCGCTCCATGTAAAACACTGGTATTTATTTATTTATTTATTTAATACTTCAAGCACATACATGTACAGAGGCGGACTGCGGCATCCGGTTGGACTGGAAGTCAACTCCAACATAGTTGAGAAAAGGCCAGGCAGATTACATGTTTTTTGGAATTAAGCACGCGCGTACGATTGTCTATTTCATTTTCCATTTGTTTTAATTATCTACGATAAGTTCCGAAGTTTTTAAATCTAGAGACTTCAACACTGTTATCGTCAACGAAACATTCAGAAGACTTCGTCGCAAAAACCAATCCCATAGAAAAAGCATTTACTTTCCAATTATAGGGAATTAAGTGTTTTATATTCCGCCCACTAAAGTTGCTTTAAGTCTCTGTGTACTTAGTAGACGAGCACTAAATAACCGTGTGTTGGAGGAGGCAGTGTGCAGTACTTACATCACTCCTCCAGGGATCTCTGAGCCACATCGAGCGCCACTATTTAGGCACATGACACCGACGCTAAGCCGCCGTCACACCGGCACGAGCGGCAGGTGCGCGCGGTGACGTAATACCCTCATAAATAACCGGCGACGGTGTTAATGCGCTCCCGGCGAAACTACTCTATTTGATTTGTTAATAGCTGCACGTTAACCCACTGAGTGAGGCGTCCATTGTTCACGACGCTCATTATTTTACTTTGTTTGCTCCGCTTTGATATACTGATCGTTTATTTGCTACATTCGTAAAGGACTACTTTTTCACCCATTTGCCTCTCTCCGTGTAATTAGCGCAATTTTCAGTTAATAGCGCGCCAAATTGTTTAAATTTACTTTCATGAGTTAACTACATCGTTAAAGTAAACGTTTCGGGAGTGCAACCTGAGCTCAGAGCTGTTCCAAAAAATACACACAAACGTTCATTAGCGGCCGCAAGCTAACTTGACGTCCGCAATGGCGCCAACGCAACAAATTTTCATTTTATTCCTATTAAAAGTTGTTTATAATTCTGGCGACAAGTTTACGAATAAAGAGCAAAATTTCAATGATTAAAATTTTCGCGTTCGGAATTGATGTCTCGACGAACGTTTAAATATTCATTAAAACTAGTGTCGTGTTCGACGGCGCGCTCGAGTGCTTGTTGCGAGCCCCGAGCTTTGCCGAGTGGCGCCGAGCGCTCCCGAGCTTTGACGAGTGGTGCCGAGCGCGTGGAGAGCCCGCGAACACCCTCGTCTGGTGTTTACACTGCTCCACTTAACGAAACATCCATTAGCTACAGTAACAAGTTGCGCAAACTCGATCCGGCCTCGATAACTATTCGCTGTTTACAATACACTGCCACATTTACATACGGATTTGTATCTGTGTAGTGCGAGCTGGTAGCACTGAGCAACTTGAAAGCCTACTCGTCATTATTTATTCACAAACAGGTGTGTTTCGCATTTTATCTGACAAAATATCCTTGTAACCGTGACTTGTATGATGAAGGTACATTATCTAAAATTCATTTGGAATCTGTTATTATGGTCAGCGAGAGATACAAAACACAGCTTACAGCTGAACTGTGCCATTTCTTTTGATAACGTAAAATAACTGCGGTAGTACGTGTCCTCTGGGGCGAGGAGAATGTGTTGGCGTCGCGCGGCCGGGACAGATGTTCATATTGTACTTTATGTACGAATGTGCGTGGTTCGATTTTATACCAGGCTGTGTCCTAGCCGAGCCGAACGTCGCGTTGCGTAAATATCGCAGCCTACGCTAGTTTTTTGCGCAGTGTAATTTTCCTTGATAAAAAAATTTCCTTTTAGTATTTTACTCTCTTTTAGCCTCGCGTAAAATGAGTAAGAGATAAAGATGCGTCATGTGTGAAAGAGAGATGAACATACCTTTGATGAGATGGGCGGCGAGCACGAGCGCGGCGGTGAACACGTGCAGGCGCCACGCGCACGCGCACATTCTGCGCGACACCACGCACTCTGCAACAATACGTCACACCATTAATCACACAAATCATGTATTTAAAAAGGAAATGCGATAAGAAAATAATTGGGCAGATCCACGAAAGCACATTTCATTTAAAAATATGTTTGTTTCACAAAACACGTAAGTTATCGACCGTCGAGACACGACACAAAAATTAAAAATAAAATTCTTGCATTCTCGCCTCTCGAAGAACGAGAAAACTCGGTCATGTAAGCGAGGCTTTGCTGTAAAATTGACACGCTTTTAAGCTATGTATATGACAGTTGTTCTATATACCTACGAAAGAGAGATAAACCCGACCATCTAACATTACATTCCGGGAAATTTCGACCTTTCGAGAAACATTAGTCATTAACTGAACTAAATCTAAATATGCATTAACCGCATTGCAAGCTCCCACTCCATTACCCGAACTATGTATGAGCGACCACATGCACGCACGACACACGTGCTCCGATATGCACTTAATAGCAAAAAGTAGGGTAGTAGTATAATCTGGGTAATATAAATTACCCAAATAGAAAGCTTTGAATACCTGAATGGTTACTAGTTATTTACTGGGTGTGGATGTTCTCATGAATATGATGTGTATTATACAATAGGAAGCATTGAATACCAGAATGTTTACTAATTATATATTGTGTACGAATGTTCTCATGAATATGGTGTGTAGGGAAGGATTTAACAAAGTAAAGCACAGAAAGACAAGGCTAGACGTTTATTTATCAGTAATTAGTCAGTAAGCTAGTCGTCCGTTCCAAATCTAGGTCATCATGGAGAAGAACGGACAAGAAACTCCACGGAAACAGTCTTACAGTAATCTTTACCATGAAATATAGTTATTTTAACAACAATTAATTCTATCTCTTGGACTATGGCCCAAGGGAACTGAAAATAATAACAATAGCCAGGAATATTGTGTTACACATTTTAGAACATTAGCAATATTGGACATAATATGGTTTACACATAAAAATAGTCATAATAAACAATTATTAAGGTACAATATCAAATTACTTAACTTGTAGCTGTAGGCTGGAGCTCCGCTCTGGTCGATGTCTCGAACAAGAATGGTCTCTGCCACTCGGAGCTCCCCCTTTTATAGTCGTGAACAAACAACTGTAATGTTTCATCTACCGTCATCCAAAATATCAATGACTTAAAAGGTGGATATCCGTTTCGAATTTCTTATGTTTTGCTACATTATACCCCAATAAATGAAGTAGCCTACTTTTACAGACATACTGAAATAATGAAAGAATGATTGAATAATATAAATGAAGTATTACATACTTGTTGCAAGTTTTAGGTTATGCAAAAGAAATACTTATAATAACAATACCTTTAATTAGGATAATCTATTACGGCCATACTGACAGTACTTCGTCCACGAAGTATTGCCAGGTGCCGTTAATTTTACAATGAAAGAAAAAGAAATATATATATATTCTTATTTAGAGTATTTATATAGACATGGAGGTCCACATTCAATTCTGGGTAAACCAGTGATTAGCCAAAATAAATAAGTTAAAATAAATATTAGCCAACTACATAGACATGCCAGTCACATTCACCCGCTGCCAGTGAGATAACTCGGCACCAAATAGGAGGCTCCCAGCGGATAAATAAATTTAAGCCAACTACATAGACATGCCAGTCACATTCACCCGCTGCCAGTGAGATAACTCGGCACCAAATAGGAGGCTCCCAGCGGATAAATACATTTTAGCCAACTACATAGACATGCCAGTCACATTCACCCGCTGCCAGTGAGATAACTCGGCACCAAATAGGAGGCTCCCAGCGGATAAATACATTTTAGCCAACTACATAGACATGCCAGTCACATTCACCCGCTGCCAGTGAGATAACTCGGCACCAAATAGGAGGCTCCCAGCGGATAAATAAATAATAATAATATAATTTTCATCGTAGTAATAATATTTTCTTTCTTTCATTGTAGTAATTTTAAAGAAATCTTTATGCAATAAGAGTTGATTCATATTTCTCAGACATCATCAGAATCCACGAAACATCAACATCAACTGACTATAAATCAAATATTACTTAATTATTTATAGTAATAACAATTAAGTGATTTTTATAAGTTAAGAGCGTTGTTTGTTGCAAACACAATCTAGTCAAATTAGGTACATGATATAAATTTTAAATAAATTCTCTACAGCATAATTAATAATTAGATATCACTAAAGACGAAATGCTTAATATAACATTACTAACCACTTCATTGTGTTTACGATCATAGATAGATTACAATCAAAGCAAACAAGAAAAAAGACGAGGCGCAACCTATATTTATGTGTAGTTTTTTTTTTTGTTCACATGGCATTTTCAACAGCACTGTTTTCGTCTACCCATTCTCCAGGCCAGAATCGCAATTTTTCTTTAGCCACAATAATATCTCTGAAATTATTACCATGACCTTTTAGAGAATAACGATCATTGGGGAGAATCGAACTTACTTCGTAGGGACCTTTAAATTTTGAACTTAATTTATCGTGACGCCTATGGTCCTGACTAACATAAACCAAATCACCTATATTATAGTTTTTATTATTCCGCCTAACAGAGTCAAACCGTTGTTTGAATTTTTCCGCGACTTTTATTAAACGTTGCTTAACAAGTTGACGATCGGCCTGCAAATCGATATTATGATCTATATTTTCACTTATAACTTCATTTAAACGGGCTTGCACAACTGGTATGTTTCCCTCGACACCAATTAATAATCGCATAGGAGAGAAACCGGTTGATGTTTGCACAGTGGTATTCAGAGATTGCTGTACTTTTGGTAGTTCGTTCGACCATTCTGACGCTTCATTACACACAGCACTAAGCATATTGATTACTGTAGAAACGTAACGTTCGACCTGCCCATTACTTCGGGGAGTGCCTGTAGCTATCATGTGGTGCTCGACATTAAGCTCCCTAAAAAGTGATCGAATATGATTTGAACTAAAATTTGTACCACGATCAGTAACTACCAAAGATGGCGTGCCGAACAAAGTAACGGTTTCTCTTATTATAGGATCCAACTCTCGAGCATTTAGAGTTTTAAGAGGCTTTAATAAACAAAATTTGGTGAAGCCATCAATTAGTAATAGAATGTATTTAAAGCCTTCCGTGGTTGACGTAAAAGGCCCAGTACAGTCTAAATGAATGGTATGAAATGGTATAGCGGTTTTGTCAATAGGATGTAATAGCCCTTGTTTTGGGCCAGAACATCCCTTTTTAGTAATACAAATCAAACAATGGTAAATATATTTTTTAACAAAAGCCGCCATTCCAGGGAACCAGAAATACTGTCGGACTTTATGCATCACTTTATCGAACCCCACGTGACAGTTTTCATCGTGAAACAGTTTCAATACACTTATTCTATATCCCCTTGGCACAAACATTTTCGGCTCCGCATCGGGATTAGTTTTGTAATGCAATAAATCATTTTTTTTTTTTTTTACAAGGCTAGACGTTTATTTATCAGTAATTAGTCAGTAAGCTAGTCGTCCGTTCCAAATCTAGGTCATCATGGAGAAGAACGGACAAGAAACTCCACGGAAACAGTCTTACAGTAATCTTTACCATGAAATATAGTTATTTTAACAACAATTAATTCTATCTCTTGGACTATGGCCCAAGGGAACTGAAAATAATAACAATAGCCAGGAATATTGTGTTACACATTTTAGAACATTAGCAATATTGGACATAATATGGTTTACACATAAAAATAGTCATAATAAACAATTATTAAGGTACAATATCAAATTACTTAACTTGTAGCTGTAGGCTGGAGCTCCGCTCTGGTCGATGTCTCGAACAAGAATGGTCTCTGCCACTCGGAGCTCCCCCTTTTATAGTCGTGAACAAACAACTGTAATGTTTCATCTACCGTCATCCAAAATATCAATGACTTAAAAGGTGGATATCCGTTTCGAATTTCTTATGTTTTGCTACATTATACCCCAATAAATGAAGTAGCCTACTTTTACAGACATACTGAAATAATGAAAGAATGATTGAATAATATAAATGAAGTATTACATACTTGTTGCAAGTTTTAGGTTATGCAAAAGAAATACTTATAATAACAATACCTTTAATTAGGATAATCTATTACACTCGATACGTCCTGCCGTCATGATTTATGTTCGCATTAGATTCTGCACGTCAGCCACTCCCACTGTTACATGAGTGGGTACAATACACTAGTATTATCTACGTTTATTTTAAGATGTAATGACGCACCACGTAATTACAGACTTCTCGAAACATTACCATAAAGTAAACATTTTCTAGTAAGAAAATGCTCATACCGCTGTGAGGTCAATTGAGGGATATGAATAATGGCCTATTTAAAAAAATCATTTTGAAGTAGGTACCTATGTAATTAATTAATTATACACACACATTGTATTCTCAGTGTGTTCGCAGATCGGTGGGATTGCCCGATGTTGCGGAGCTGGATGCAGCTCCACGCTGAATTGTAATTGTATATCTGTGTCTGTAACCTATTTTTTTTTTGTGGGTGTGAAATCATCAAATGACCCCTCCCGCTCAGGGTGGAGCAGAAGGGAGTGTCAGACTCTTACTGACTAAAACCCACCCGTGTTCCTTCCTTAGCCCTTTATGTTCCGGGGCAGCCGTAACCCTTTCGGACAGTCCCGTTGCCCCAGCAGGCTACAGAAGCAGAAGGAGGTGGCTGCATCCCTCTCCCTTTCGCCCCGGACCATGGTCAAAGCCAGGGCCGGGCGCGAGAGGTCGCCGCCGCTGCCGATCGTCTCTACGGGAACACGGCGGTGCTCCGCCCAAGCGGGGCAGACCTCCACCGTATACGTATATGTATGTGTCTGTAACCTACTAACACTAGAGATTAAGTAAAATGTTTACTAACCCTCTTCTGTCTGAAATAAATAATAATAATAATAATAATAATCCCCATCGTCGTATCTCTACGTTGACTTCGTGGTGGGGCTTGCGCGCTCCGAACTCTAGGCCTGTGCCGGAAGAGTTTACTTTGCCGGATCAGGTCTAAGGTGAGGAACCAGACCAAGAGAGATACAGAAACCCACAGGGCAGCATGTGGCGAGCTGTTGGGCAGTAGCGACCCCACGGACCCTATTTCCCGGGAGAAGTCTTGTTCCTCACCTCTGGCTTGCCTTTATTGGCTGGCTGGAGTGAACAATGACGAGGAACAGAGCTCCCACCTCATTCTTGCCTTTATTGGCCGGCTTGAGTGGAGATTTGCAAGAGCAAACGTGCTCGGAGGAAGGATGTATTCCAGTAAGATGCTGGTAGGGATCTTGACCGCACTTTCGGGATTGTCCTGATAGCCGTGGAATACATCTCCACTCCTCATAAGCACCTCAGGACATGTTGCCCCCTTGTCGCTACGTCACTATGTGCTGGCGACCGTTTCCGGGGGCCCAGTATTGAGTGTGCAAGTCACCCCCTGTCATTTCATCCGTGTATATATAAAACAATGATCAGGCAGGGGTCGTAGTTCTTCCATAGTTCTTGGTAACCAGTCCACCTTAGCCACCCAAACCCATAGTTCAATTTTTTATTTTTCCATATCCTGCAATAGTCTTACACCAGCCGAGGGTTGTCCTTGGGTGCACTTTCATAGTGCATACAGGGATAATCGTCGGTTGGTGCCGCATTTCATTAAATTTTTCTAAGGGGCCTCTGCGAGTTGGCTTCGGCCCCTCGTACGCCTTCCAAAGGACCGGGACCCCATGGTCTCGAGAATTGTAAAGTCATAAAAATAAATATTAATAATAATAATAAATTTATTTTAGACCATAAGTCCATAACAACCAGTCCATAAAACTTTTCTATTGTGATTTAAAAACAATGCTGTCTGTGTTTTTAATAACAATTACATTTTCCTGACGTAAGTTGTCCTTACCTAAAATCAATTTGATTATAATAAGACGCTGTAACCCAGCCATAACAATGACATTGTAATTTCATAAAACTGAGTTAAAAGAAAACCTTAATTTAAATGGAGGCGGAGCCCATAAAAATACTTTGATTCCGCGAGTTAGTTCGTCTGGCAAGTTGACGCAACAGACGCGGCAGACGTTATCCTTCCATTACAATTGCAGCTGAACTCGTTCTGTTGATGGAAACTGAATCAAGTTCCAATTAACAAGGCTCGCGTGGCACTCGCCGCCCGCCTTCTGCAAGTAGACGAAATAATTAAAGGATCAGTAATTGAAGATTCCTTTGTGGAAAATTAGATTTTGTTACAGGAATGTTTTAAGTTACAAACAGCCTTATTATTACTTGCACAGCATTATTTGCAACTATAAAATTGTGCCAAAAACGAAACTTACGCTTAGATATTCAAAGTTCATATGCACACTAGATCCCTACGCGAGATTTTATCAAATACCTATTCATAAACTTTATCTTTTAACATTTCTTAGGGATAACGTAAAGCCTCGCACCCTTCCATTGACAGATAACATAAAGAGCCTCGCGCCCTTCCATTGACAGATAATGTAGAGAGCCTCGCACCCTTCCATTGACAGATAATGTAGAGAGCCTCGCGCTCTTCTATTGACAGATATTATAGAGAGCCTCGCACCCTTCTATTGGCAGATAATATAGAGAGCCTCGCGCCCTTCCATTGACAGATAACATAGAGAGCCTCGCGCCCTTCCATTGACAGATAATGTAGAGAGCCTCGCACCCTTCCATTGACAGATAATGTAGAGAGCCTCGCGCTCTTCTATTGACAGATAATATAGAGAACCTCGCACCCTTCTATTGGCAGATAATATAGAGAGCCTCGCGCCCTTCCATTGACAGATAACGTAGAGAGCCTCGCGCCCTTCCATTGACAGATAATGTAGAGAGCCTCGCGCCCTTCCATTGACAGATAACGTAGAGAGCCTCGCGCCCTTCCATTGACAGATAATGTAGAGAGCCTCGCGCCCTTCCATTGACAGATAATGTAGAGAGCCTCGCGCCCTTCTATTGGCAGATAATGTAGAGAGCCTCGCGCCCTTCCATTGACAGATAATGTAGAGAGCCTCGCGCCCTTCCATTGACAGATAATGTAGAGAGCCTCGCGCCCTTCTATTGGCAGATAATGTAGAGAGCCTCGCGCCCTTCCATTGACAGATAATGTAGAGACCTTCGCGCCCTTCCATTGACAGATAAACACATGGTCTTTGTTTTAGTGGCGGCACGGGACTAGTCGTTGTAGCGAGCCTTCGCGCTCGCTGTTTGGTTGATGTGATGATAATTAGAGAAAACGTACGAGTAACACAATCTGTCCACATGTTTACACTCTACTGACGGTGTAGCTGTAGTCCGATATTATTTTTATATCTTGGGTTGTTTATGTCGGCACATCACCACGTATACTATAATGCTACGAAAATCTTCCAGGGATACTATTCCCTAAAAGAAATCGATATTATGTAATTAGTTGGTGTCAAAATATATACTTAGCAAAAACATATAGGTATATCAAACAAAAAACATGTAATCATAAACACACACACATGTGTGCAATAACATGTATATCTATGGGAAAACTGTTCGTATAAAAACAATTATTTTGTTTACACTAATTATTTTGTTTACAGTAAGTTGACGAATGCCTACTATCAATATAGTTTCTTCTCTATCCACAGAAACGATGATTTTGATTATTTAACATAAAAGTGAACCTATCGTTCGTGGACTATTTGAATGTTCTATTTCAATATAGATGATATACCTAATAGCCTTTATTTTATTAATTCGGCCTGTGATCAATACTTTATAGGTACTAATCTCATAATCAACCACATAACGGTTTGTAAAATTCAAAGCAATTTGAAATGGTGTGGTTTATACTTTATTCACGTAGTTTCAAGGTCGTACTTATTACGGTAGTACGTTTCCGGTAATCGTTCACGAGGAGGTTTCAATTGCGTGATCGATGCCATTTTAAATTGCCCTATTTTAGGTACAAAGTAGGGCATATAAGTTTCAATCGTGGTAGATCTTAGCTGTACCTACCCGTTCATTTTCAGGAATACCTTTCCCATAGCACACAATAACCCATAGTCCAATGTTATTAATAATGTGCTAAACTATCATTTGTTGTGCTAACATTTTCAGCTTATCTATAAACGTAGATGCCTATATTTTCCCTACCTTCCAAAAGTTACCCAGACAGTCAATAAAACTCATCCCCAAAGGCAGAGAAATTAGCGAGAACAATAAGTAGTTGCTGTTGTAAGATAAACAGTAATGCACCTGAAGGCTCCCTACACTGCAGCCCGGGGACGTCCGGCGGGGCGAATGATCGCGCGGTATCGGTCGCCAACCGCACGGTATCAGGCGGGCGGTATCTAAAGCGGCGATACACGATATCGGCCCTATCGGCCACCGTGATACCACGCCAAATATTTCACCAGGCATTGATACCAAACAATAGATTAGTTTAGAAGGTTCATTCTCTAGATCACAGATAAGCCGTTCTAGGCATTCTCTAAATATATTCTGGGCAGGCGCCTGTTTAATTTTTTACTAATGAAGGTTTTCACCAACTGAGAATACATAGTCATTTTAAATACCAAGCAGTTTTTGTCAGTCTAGATTCTAGTGGCTATTAAGTTAATGCTGGAGCACAAATACAAATAGCTAAACAAAAACAAGATTATAGCACGACTAATAATATCTGATGAAATGTAAGTCTGTGAATTTCAGGTTTAAATAATAGGTCGGGGCAAAAATATTTTCGTATTTTGAATCTATTGTTAGTAATCAAACCTCTTTGGCAGTACTGAATGTAACTGGCTGGTTTTAATGCTATTAAATGTTGACATTCTAAAGATGCAATAAATAAAAAAAAAAACTAGTTCCTGCCATTTCTCAATTGTTTTTCAAGCAAGCAACATGAACGTATGTGACGAAGAAATTCGATACATTTTAAAATTTTATTACAAAAAAGGTAAAAATGCGACGAACGCCGCGAATAAAATTTGTGCGGTTTACGGACCTAATGCGGTATCAATACGAGTAGCACAAATGTGGCTGAAGCGTTTCTAGTCAGGAAATTTTAGTGTGAAGGATAAAGCTCGTTCTGGACGCCCTGTCACGAATAAAATCAGTGCCATTTTTGAAAAAGTGGAGTAAGATCGACATATTAGTAGTTATGATATTGCTGAAGAACTGTATGTTGATCACAAAACAGTTTTACGGCATTTACAAAAGTCTGGATACAAGAAAAAACTTGATGTTTGGGTACCACATGATCTCACCGAGAGAAACTTAATGCAACGTGTTTCCATTTGCGATTCCTTGTTGAAACGTAATAATTCCGACCCATTTTTTAAACGGTTGATTACGGGTGATGAAAAATGGATCACTTACGATAAGAATGTCCGAAAAAGATCGTGGTCGAAGCATGGACAAGCCCCACAGACCGTGGCAAAGCCCGGCCTGACTCGGAACAAAGTGATGCTGTGTGTTTGGTGGGATTGGAAAGGAATCGTCCACTATGAGTTTTTGCCGCCGGGTAAACTATCGATTCTGACCTCTACTATCAACAACTGATGAGGTTAAAAAAAGCTATTGAGAAAAACCGGCCAGAGCTGGTAAATAGGAAGGGCGTGTTGTTTCATCACGACAACGCGAATTGAGAGAGCTTGGCTGGGATGTGTTGATGCATCCTCCGTATAGCCCTGATCTTGCTCCCTCAGATTTCCAACTGTTTCGGTCACTTCGGAATTCTTTAGGAAGAATAAAGTTAACCTCAAAAGAACACTGTGAAAAGTACCTGTCAGATTTTTTTGATAAAAAATCTCAAATCTTCTACAGCAATGGGATCATGGCATTGCCCACAAGATGGCAACAAGTCATCGATCAAAACGGCATATACATATTATAAATAAATAAAAAAATAAACCTAAAAGAAACATTTTTTTTTGTATGAAAAATACGAAAATAGTTTTGCCCCGACCTAATATTTAAATAATCAAATCTGAGCAGTAATTTGTAAGCGGCATTAAAAATTGGCAACATTTTCATAATTTTTGGAACAAGATAAACAGACATTTTCAGGTCCAAAACTGCTGAACTGTGCTGTGGTGTATCACCAGTTCCATAGTAACTAGGTAACTAGCTTCAGGTTAGTATACGAAATGGACCTTTTATTGTATTTCTATAGGACGTTAGTGACGTCAGCACACAGCTGTTTCGTAATGTGACGGTGTTGTTTTACGTTCGTAGCGCCGCGAATCTTTTCGGGATAACGACGTAAAAAAAAATACGTGTTTCTATTTAAATACAGCTCTCTTTGGAATAAAAGCAAGTGAACAGTGCACCATCAGAATACCCCTGCCGTATGAACCACATACCTACATATACAGCTACATAACAGAGATACGTGAATAGGAGTACATATTATGTTTCACCAATAGGAGCCGTGTGCATTTTATTCTCAAAAGATGATTTTTTTGCTGAAATTGTGAGTAGGTGCAACGTTTATTAGGGTGTATCTGAAACAGAGACCTTTTGCATAATGTTATCCTTTATGATGCAAAGTAGGCACTAAACCTGAGGCCAATTTTTATTTGTTACATATAGGTACCAAGTGCACGAGGGACATTTACACAGAGAACACAGTCATATCAGGTCGGCAGGCTCCTGTTAATACATCTTTTAATAAAGCTTAATTACATTTCTAACAAAAATAAACGAACACAATGCTCGCGACACATTTCGAAAGGAAACAATAACTCGACCGGGTCAGTCCTGAAGGTCAGGCGACGCAGGGGGTGCGGACTGCAGGGGGCGGGGGGGAGAGATGCTCGTAACACAGTTTATTTGACCAGAGGCACGCACACCTGTGCACAAGCCTGAATAAGGAGGCTTTAAGCCAATACATAGCTTTTATATATTCTACAATGTGAAGGTTTATGTTTAAAATCCTCACCAAAACAGTAAGATTTGTATTATATTGTCATGCAGTACGAAATACAAAGTGCTATTGACAAAGGGATGGGCCTATCAGCATTTGCCAGAAACAAAATAAAATAACTGGCTTGCAAGGGTTCAACTGAAAGGTTTCTAACAGTGAAACCTAACTTTAAGTGGAAATATTATAATATTAAATATAATTACATTATATACATTGAAAACAAACTATAATACTTACTTTTAGTTGTAATAGTCATTTTAACTACATAGCTATTTAATTAAATGAGAGTAGGTAATCTCGTTAGGATTTTTATATCAAAATCTAAATATCTAGCATAAGCACTCTCTAGAAATAAGACCGAACAAATTACATTACTTACTGAATATCTTAGAACAGAAATAGCTCAGGTACAAACTTAGTTGCCATGACCCCATGACCCCAGCACTCAGCGAATTATGAAAAAGTTACCGTATTAAATATCTCGGCGGATACTTGAAACTTTATTCAAAGTAAATACATACATATACATATACCGCTGACATTTATAACAGCTACTAAGATATTATTATTGTAGCTATAAGCTACCATACATAACTAGTCAGTGCTCTCTTTAGACCCGCCGGATTACGTACCACGTGTTCGAGTTACAGCCTCTCGATCGATCGCTCGCGTTGTTCGGAACAATTACTAATACAAGCTAATCGATTAAAGTAACTGTTATGTATGTGTCCAAGGGCGCCCCCGCGCGCCCTCTATTGTACAGTGAGTCCCAACTCTCGAATAAACCAGTGCGTTGCTAGCCAGCGATCGTTTCAGTTGCGTACACCCGTCCCGCACCCGCGTACCCAACAGTGGCGACGAGAATTAATTTACCTACCACGTGTTGAAAATGTCTACTTCTGTGCAATTTGGAATTCTACATACGTTCGACCATAACACACAGACATGGAAAACGTACAAAGGGCGTATAGCGCAATATTTCGTGGCAAATGGCGTCAACGAGAAGACGGATCCCGCGGGTGAAAAACGAAAGGCCATCTTGCTCAGCGCACTCACTGAGGGTACCTATAAGCTAACAACAGATTTAGTTTTACCTAAAGCCGTTGAAGACGTACCCTACGAAGACCTTTTATCACTACTGGACAACCATTTTACCCCCAAATGTGTCGGGTTTGGTGAGCGTCACAACTTCTACGCGGCGTCTCAACAAGCCGGGGAAACTCATTCACAATGGGCAGCGAGATTGCGAGGGCTGACTGAAAAATGCGCCTTTCTCAACGTGGAGGAGGCCCTCCGCGACAAGTTCATTATGGGGATGCAGCCCGGACGAGAGAAGGAGAAGCTGTATTCGAAAGACCTGGCCGACCTCACGCTGGCCAAGGTCGTGGAGATGGCAGAAAACCTCCGATGTTCGCGCGCTGCGGCCGCGGCCAGTGCGGGAGCGCTGGCACAGGCGTCTGTGGCAGACCAGCAGCTTTTCAAGATAGCGGATAAAGAAAAAAGTGGTAGTAGTGTAGTGAAGGTGAAATGTAGTGTATGTGGTTATACGAATCATAAATCGGCGGACTGTAAATTCGCAAATTATGTTTGTAAAAAGTGTCACGTAAAAGGCCACCTGCGTAAAATGTGTCCAAAAGTGAATTACGTCCAGGTGGATGGCGGTGACAAGGGTGAGGATGACGATGACGGTAAGCTGTATTATATCCGTTCATTCAGGGGAGAACCCATGGTAGAAACTGTTTGGATTGATAACGTGCCATTCAAATTCGAAATTGATAGCGGGTCCGCGGTAACCGTTGTTTCGGAGGCGTTTTACAAAAGTAATTTCATAAAGGTGCCATTATCGAGTACATGTAAACAGCTCGTAACGTATAACGGCGGGAAAATTGTGTGCCTAGGTACATTGCGTCTACCGATACGCTACGCGGATCAAACGAATGTAATGTACTTATATGTGGTCCGCGACGGCGGGCCGCCCATCCTGGGTCGAGATTTTTTATCATTGTTTCGCTTACAGTTAACACCGGTCAACTTTTGCAAAACTTCTGAATCTGAATTGCAACTGCAATACCAGAAGTTATTTTCGGATGAACTAGGAAAATTTAATAAGTACAAAATAAAACTATCGTTGAAAGAAGGAGCAAAACCGGTTTTTTGTAAAGCGCGCCCGGTAGCGTTTGCGTTGCGTGCAATGGTCGATAAAGAAATCGACAGACTGGTCGGTTTAGGTATTCTTGAATCCGTAGAATATTCGGAATACGCTTCACCGATAGTTCCTGTTCTAAAGCGAAACGGGACAGTCAGACTGTGTGCCGACTATTCAGTTAGTATAAATAAACAGTTACTAGTAGAACAGTATCCGCTTCCCACAACTAATGAACTGTTTTCAAAGATCCACGGGGGCCAACAGTTTAGCAAACTCGACCTATCTATGGCCTATAACCAGTTAGTTTTGGATGATGAGTCAAAAAACCTAACCTGCATAAACACAAACCGCGGGCTTTATAGATTTACACGTTTAGTGTTTGGGTTAGCCAGCGCGCCGTCTATTTTCCAGCGTGCTATCGAGGGCTTGCTGTCCGGTATAGACGGAGTGTTGTGCCTACTAGACGATATTTTAATAACAGGAAAGGATAGGCAGGAGCATTTACAAAAACTGAATTTCGTTTTGAAACGCTTAGAAGAAGCAGGGTTAACTTTACAAAAAGGAAAATGTAGTTTTTTTCAAGACGAAATCAGTTATCTAGGTTATGTTATCACTAAGGATGGCCTAAAAAAAGCGCCGGGAAAAAGCAATGTTGGAAGCACCGGTGCCCACAAATGTTAATCAGCTTCAATCGTTTTTAGGGTTAATTAACTATTACAGGAATTTCGTACCTAACGCATCCACAATCCTCAGCCCGTTATACGATCTGCTAAAAAAGGGTTGTGAGTGGTCATGGACGGATATTCATGACTCGGCTTTTAGGTCAATAAAAGAGTCCATGACATCGGAACAGGTTCTCGCACATTTTGACCCGAACGCGACGATAATATTAACGGTAGACGCTTCCCCAAGTGGGTTGGGAGCAGTGCTCTCACAAGTAGGCTCAGACGGTTTGGAAAGACCTATTTCATTTGTTTCGCGTACTTTAAACTCTGCTGAAAAGCGATATGCTCAGATCCAAAAGGAGGCAACCGCCATTATTTACGGCGTCCGTCGGTTTCATCAATACTTGTATGGCAGATCGGAACCGTTTATTCTTCGTACGGATCACAAGCCCTTATTGGCAATTTTTGGCCCCCATAAAGGTATACCAGAAATATCAGCAAATAGGCTACAGCGGTACGCCTTGTTCTTAAGTAGCTATAACTATAAAATAGAGTATGTTCGCAGCGCTGATAATAGCGCAGACTATTTTTCCCGCGCGAGCTTGCCGCGCGCGGTTCACGAGTGCGCGTGCACCGAACAATGTAAGTGCTGTGACTGCGAAGTATCATATGACCGAGCGACTTATGTTTGTTTTGTATTAGACGGAAGTATGCCCGTGACATTAGATAAGTTGCGCGAGGAGACAAGTAGTGACGTAGTTTTAAGGCTAGTAAAAGACTTTATTTTAAATGGTTGGCCACCGAAGATAAACGATATAAGGGTAAAACCGTACTACTTATGCAGATCACAATTATCCTATGAGAATGGTTGTGTCATGAGAGGCCATAAAGTGGTTATTCCTTCGAGCTTATACAAAGTAATTCTTAAAGAATTACATTCTTCCCATCTAGGCATAGTAAAAACTAAGGCCGAAGCGCGATCAAGATTTTGGTTCCCGGGAATTGACCAGGCTATAGAAACAACGATAGGTTCATGCGATGTTTGTATTCAGTTGCGCCCCTCACCGCCGCGCGCGCCGCCTTCTCACTGGAAATTTCCACCTAGTCCCTTTTACAGAATACACATAGACTTCCTAGGTCCGATTAAAGGCTGCGTTTATTTGGTGGCGGTAGATGCACATACCAAATGGGTAGAAGTTTACAACATGAACACGGCTACTTCTTCGGTCGCGGTGATTGAGAAGCTATGTGATTTCATGTCAAGGTTCGGAGTTCCGAAAACGGTAGTAAGTGATAATGGCACAGCTTTCTGTTCGCGGGAATTTGAATTATTTTGTGTAGCAAACGGGATTACGCATATGACGTCACCGGTCTATCACCCGCCTAGTAACGGCCAGGCCGAAAGTTTCGTTAGGGTAATTAAAAAGGGAATAAAGTCTTGTATTATGTCGTCTCATAGCGTGAAAGAAACAGGTGTGAAATTATTAAAATATCTTATGGATTATCGTAATTCAGTTCACTCTGCTACTGGGTTGTCCCCTGCGCAATTGGTGTTTGGGCACAAGTTAAGATCACGATTGGATCTGATGAATCCAAAGTCATCGGCACCCTTGTCCCCGTCTGTATCAGCTAATGTTGTAAAAAATCAACAGTGTATGCAAACTAAGCAACAAGGGAAAAATAAAACAAAATATTTAAAAAAAAACGATATTGTATTATACAAAAAGTTTGTTAATAAAGCAAGTTATACATGGTGTAAGGGCATCATACTTAAAAGAATTGGAAAAGTATTGTATTTAGTAAAAGACAGTCATAGTTCAGAAAGTTACAAAAGGCACATAAATCAGCTGATGCCGTATAAAGGAACAAGTAACAATAATGAGGATAATGTACAAAATTCTATAGAGAACATACCTGGGTCATCTTGTCCTCCTGCACCGCAACCATCACCGCTACACTCGCCGTCGTCGTCGCCTCCGTCATCACTGTCGCCTTCCCCGTCGCCAGCTACTCCTGAAACGCACGTACTCCAGCCGGAACCTTACTTACCAGATCCCTTGCCGGGTAGTTCAGCCAGAGGGAGGACAGCAGAATTGTGCGCACGAAATGCTTCTTCGTCGTCAAAAGAGGACGAGACGGAGAAGGACTCACAACAGGCCCATGACGATGAACATCAAGCTGGTACGAACGACGTCGATGTTGAAAAAACAGAGAGAGATTCGACCTCCGAGGATGTTAGTCAGAAAGCAGGAACTAATCTCGATACCCAGACCTCACAACGCAATGAGTCAAGGACTGTTACACCAAAGAGATCGTTACGTAATCGCCCTGTTATTTGTTATAAAAAGTATTTCTAGCGTAAGATGTATAATAGTATGTAAGATGGGTGTCATGTAGGACTAGAGTTATACTATGTTGATGGATACATAATAAGGATGTTAATTTGTATTCGGTGTTTTTGGACTAGAGGGAGGAATTGTTATGTATGTGTCCAAGGGCGCCCCCGCGCGCCCTCTATTGTACAGTGAGTCCCAACTCTCGAATAAACCAGTGCGTTGCTAGCCAGCGATCGTTTCAGTTGCGTACACCCGTCCCGCACCCGCGTACCCAACAGTAACATTGTGATTATTTACAAACACCACAATCCAACACTATCCTGCAATCGATAGCCGCCGGCAGGCAGCCCGCTCGGTGGGTGATCACGAACCGCACCCGCTCTGTTTTAGTTATTAAGTACTAACATAGGCTAAGCTATTTTTGTTACTAACACTATATATCATTGTAGTCTGAATAAATAAATATTAATAATTTCACGCATCCGGTCAGGTCAGGTCAGGTGCAGATCGTTCACTCCGAGGTAGGCCTCAAGACTGCAGTCGAATACGTATAATAATAGGTATTTGTGTTTCAGGGGTGTTACTTGTACAATACAGCTCCATTGTACAAGTAACACCCGTGTCCGGTTCGCCGCAGGCGGAGCCAATCAACGTAACGTGCAATCAGGTGGTTAACGCGCTGTTAACGCGCGGTAATCGCCATCGGAGCGGCCACACATAAACAACCGCCGCCTTTACGGCCCCACACGGATTATCGTAAAAATTAACGTATTGTCGATGTCCCGGCGCACTTATTACGAACAGATGGGTATCAAATTACTGCAGCGAATTAATTACGTTTTTTAACGCTTTCGTGCATGTTAATGCTGTATTTTGTCGCAGTTTTCATTTAAATGTTAATTAAACCCCATTGTGAGCAGTGAAGCTTCGTTGAGCGGATCCCGACATTACCACAAGCACGTACCGTTTACTGCTGAACATCATTGGACTCTGAAATAACCGATTTGAGGAACGGTTCCAATAAAACGAGGCTGTTATCACGTGTGCAGTAGGCAGTATCTGTACCAAACAGAAGAAATAAAAGCTAACTAGCTTGAAGCTAGCTCCCTATTCAATATGACGTTAGAACAAAGAGCGCGAACTCCTTTCCAGCCAATTAATAATTTAGAAGTTTAAAACTTACCCTACCCGCAGCGAGCAGGGCGCCCACTTGCCTCAATATATTTTGTAAATATACGTGTTTCACTCACTCTTTATTATATTTATTTCCGACGCAAATGACTTCCCTTCCCCTTCGTGCGCCTGCGCCCACGCTCGTGCAGTACGTACACCACACGAAGGTATGAAAGCTCGTCGAGACGAGCGTTGATGCGTTTGAGATGCCTGTTATTGTTCTCAAATAAGTGATGGTTTCCTTTGCACACTTAGGAAACTCATATTAGGTATATTATGTTGAAACTGACAAACGTTGAGTTTCTTGTTGCATTCTCGTTTAGAATAAACTCGATAAACTTCATGTGGCTGATTTCCGTTAAAAAAATAGCTGACATAAAAAAAAATATTGCGTGGCGAAAAGGATTGTGTTTTAGGGAAAAGACTGCGATCACTAATATAAGAAAACTCATGTTTATTTGAATATTTTCCATCACCAGAATAATAGGGAAGACTGTAAACTTACCTTCCTTGGAAGAGAATACTTAGCATAGCAACAGTAGGCATTAGGTATTTAAACAAAAAATAAACCAAGACAATAACAATATAAATCAAATCAATGTTACAGTTCAGTATAATGGTTCGAAGGGCGGGCGTTTTGGGAGGACTGTCTTTTGTAATTTTGACGTTCGAAAAGTGCTGATACTCAGCCTAGTTTGAATAAATGACTTTTGATTTTGATTTTGTTCAGTACAATTCGAATTATTTCACTAACCTTACAACTTCTCATTCAAAACTGAATCAAGCGGGCTACTTATTATACTGGCAATTCACTTTAATGTCAAAATAACTTGATAACTGACAGTGCCTTTTCAAAATTGAAAATAACAACAATGTCAATGAAAAGTTAGTCCTTATATTTTTGAATAAACATAAAAAAAATAAAAATATAGGGACTAACTTTAACAATTAGTAATTACTATTACTTTTTTTTAGTAATTACTATAATAGGTAAAATAAATAATAAAATGTATTCAAAAATATAAGGACTAACTTTAAATACAGTTTTTCTTAAATCTATGTCAAGTTCACTCATGATTTGTGCCTGAACTAGGTAATCCTGTGTTTCAGGCGATTGGAGGTAACATTAATTGATAAGATAATCACATTATTATTATATTTATCTTATTGGTTCATATGTAAAAAGGAAGGTGTTTAAAATTATGTAATACGAACAGTATTTACATTAGCATAAGTAATAACTTCTCTGTATCTTCATAGGACATAGTTTGAAGAGCCTCCATAAGGAGTTTCTTGCAGTTACTGTGATTTAAGGAGTAGATGTTTCCTTTATTATTTAGTCTATTATAGAGTAGCGGTCGTAGGTACATATGAAATTTGGCTGTGAAAGCATGTTTTGTACTTTTTTGAGGGCAAACGATATCTTTCCGTCTCCTTTTTGTAAATTCAGTGCTGTACGGATGCGCTGCGTGTTGTTTTAGTACAGTGCTCATTATAAATAACTGTCGAACTGTAAGTACTGAACTATTTCTTCTGATTTTATCCGGCATAACAAAACTGATCCATGAACTGTTATAACAATATTATTGTTGTGGTTGTATGTTATTATAATATTAATAATAATAAACCAACCCACAAACATAAGGCTATAAGTCTATGTTAGGGCAATTAGATATGGTATAAATAGTGTTTGATTATTATATTATCGAACGAGCAATAACATCGCGTGTATTCATGTGTACATAATGTATTGCACATTAATGTTGCCCAAGCAATAGCTAATGAATGTAGCCACATCAAAATATTGTTTTTATTCCGTTGTATAAACATGTGTTCTATTAATTGGGCTCGTATTTTATCGGTTATGTTTTTTTCAAAGGAAACTAATAATGGAAAGATACCGCTGTAGGTATATGTAACACCAAGAAATCCCCATACTACTTATAGGCTGAAATAGGCACAATTGTACGACCACGAGCTAAATGTTTCACAAAGAGTTAACCATTACACAGAGTGACTTAATGAAAAATCCATTCATATGTTTAATGGCAGTAATATTTTGTGACATTACTCACCTTTATTACCAAAAGCTCAACTGTATCTACTGCTCCAGTTTAGCGATGCCGATACTAAGTTCCATATGTAATATTGAGCGAGCCTATTGTCCTCAACCGGGCACAATTCCAATAATATTCAGCTCTAATATAATGTAACAACAGCATACAGATGTAACACTTGATCTAGAGCGAGTACTAACACTAAGTAATGAGTGCGGAATTGACGGAGAGAGCATCACGCGGCATCAGCCATGTTCGGGGATCGGGGAGGTTTGGACACACACGAAATGTATCAAGGTTCAGAAGATCAGGTTTTAACAGCGCCCTAACGTTAACGATTAGACCCCACTAGGTATGTACATTATACAGTCAGAAAAACGAATTGTTTAGTAAATTGTGTCCGTAGATATAATTGAAATCACAAATGACTGTGTTTTTAATCAGTCGTATACAATGGCTGCAGGAGGCAAACTAGTAATGATGAAATGATGTTTATTTCTGTATGAAGATCTTTGACACTTCATCACCTGAATATTTTAGTCTAATTTTAAACCTAGATGGCGCCGGCATTTCCTGGCTGACTGATCCCTGAGATGAAATGCCGAAACAAACTCAGAGGTCATGGGCCCAGCCAAACATTATTATTATTAGGATTTTATGAGTCTAACAATGAAGGTCATGTCTGGAAGGCCTTTTTAAAGAAGGAGCCATTGTAGCTGTGAGTCGACCTGTCCCAACAGACGGCATACATGCATCAGTCATCGTGTAGCTCAATCCTATTTTAGGGAGCTCAAATCAGTCAGTTTCGTATTCCATCTAGCTAACATAGTACTACATTGTTCAAAATTATGGAAGCTCAGTTTTTTTAAATGGCTTGGGAGTTGGTGGTAAAAACGTATACTTTTGACAATCTTCCGTCATCCCACAAAATATGTCTATAACTCATCAATTGTCCTCTCAATTCGTAAGCTTTTTATTCTACATGTTGCTTTAAAACAACGATCTCTTATCCCTGTCTTTGTCTCCCAGAACAACATTGATGTGCGCAAAAGAAGAAGGAGCGTATGCCAGTCTAGGTCAGTCAAATTTTGCTCGGAATTTCTTTCTTTTTCTTAAGCCGTTTCTATACAATAAACTAAATAACCTACTTTCAACATGCAATACAAAGCAAAACAAAGCTTAAAAGGGCATTGACTAAATGGCTTCTTTCCTCAGATTTCACCCAAACTGAACATTTTTTCACTATCATATCCTAGTTTTAGTGTTCCCAAAATCATTGAAAAGTAACCCCGTATATACACTCTACACTCTCATACATACTTTGCATGATTCCGACATTAAAAAAAAAAAAAATCTTATTTGCGATATTTCTATTAATAAGTTAAATATTTTTTACTACATGACACACCAAATAATGAATGAATTAATACTAATGTGATTTTAAACAAATGTCTTCAGTACAATATTTGAAATATATAAATTGTTAAGGCCTGACCTGACTTACAGGTTTTGTAAAAAACTTGGTTTAGGCACCAGTCTTCCACAAGTTAAGTACAAAATTGTATTTATAGACCAATCTAACTTTAAGCTGTAACCCCCCCGGTGTGGGCGCGTTCACTGCGGTGGCGAGCCGCCCACTATTTGAACGCGCCCCAAAAGGTGGTAGCCGTAAGGCTGATCCGGGGGTACCGCACGATCTCGGGCGAGGCGGCAAGCCTCCTTGCCAGACTGCCGCCGTGGGATCTGGAGGCGATAGTCCTCGCGCGCCTGTACGAGTGGCGCGCGGAGGCACTACGCCGGGGGGAAACTCCGCTGCCGCGGAAAATCTCGGCGGAGCGGACCGACCTCCGGCGCGATCTCATGGCGGCATGGAAAGAGCGACTGTCGCAACTCAGCGCAGGGCACGCCGCGATAGTGGCGATAAGACCCCTCTTTGAGGAGTGGCTAGAGAGGCGCCACGGCGCCCTCACCTACCGCCTGACGCAGGTCCTCTCCGGACACGGGTGTTTCGGGAGGTTCCTGCACACCATCGGGCGGGAGGAAACGCCCGGGTGTCACCACTGCGAGGGTCGCCCGGAGGACACGGTAGAGCATACGGTGGCGGTATGCCCCAATTGGGCGGAGCACCGCCGTGTTCTCGCAGAGGCGATCGGCAGCGGCGGCGACCTCTCGCGCCCGGCCCTGGTTCAAGCCATGCTCCGAGAGGGAGTGGGAGGCAGTCACCTCCTTCTGCGAAGCAGTCATGCTAGCGAAGGAGGTGGCGGGATGGCTGAGGGAGAGGGCCTCACGTCCCAGCCGCGGCGGGAGACGCCCCGGGCGTCGGGAGCCGCGAGACGACTCCCGGCCACCGTAGGCGCGGGCCTGCGGGCGGAGAGTAATGGGTAACTCTCCGTCCGATCAGGACCAGGCCCGTGCCGGACGGCGCGTACGTGTTCCACGGGCGCCTCAAAGAGATGTCAGCAACAAGGAAGGGGCCCGAAAGGGCCGAAGCCTGCCGGGGCAGCGGGATTGTCCGAAAGGGTTACCGCTACCCCGGAACACAAAGGGCTAAGGAAGGAACACGGGTGGGTTTTAGTCAGTAAGAGTCTGACACTCCCTTCTGCTCCACCCAGAGCGGGAGGGGTAATTGGATGATTTCCCATCCACAAAAAAAAAAAAGCTGTAATTTGTGGTAAAAAAATAAATCTATTCTATTCTATTTAAATGAATTATTAATTTTTTGGAGCCCGGTCGTGGGTCGATCTTTGTTTCTAGTATGTATACTATGAATGTCACTGTTTGTTTAGAATATAGTAAGTAGGAGTATACAATCCGTAGAGCAATAGACATGTCAGTGAGTGCACGTTTCTTGGTGCCTGTGCGATGTGTCACACGAACACCCGCGCGCCAACTTTTCCTCGGAACGTGCCGCGCACAAGAACAATGCAAATTGTATCGCTCGCTTTTTGTGCCACAATACAAATATCGCCACATACGGAATTAATGCGCCGTTTTGTTACAACTTGTGCAATATCGCCGCGTGACACTAAAGTTGTGGGTAATGGAGGGTGAAGGGATGATACGTGAATACGACAGTACCATGGAATTGTGGAATACTATATTACGGCCGGAGAGGATTGAGGTTAAATTCCATTTAGGCCATAATTTGTGAATTTTTGGAATTAAGTTTAACAAGTTATTTATTACTTTCTTCGAAAGGCAATTGTAACTTTATAGAAAGTACGAAGTACCTAGTTAGTCAGCCTCGATAAGATGACAAAACATATTACACATTGGGTCCTTAATAGTAACTACACATTGATACAGTATTATGGAACACAAATAGACAATTGAATGAATTGCTGTTGATGTAGGTACTTACATACATATTATATGTATGTAATTTTTAAGGCTGACTGTGCTCGTGCTATTCAAATAATTTATCTCTATAAACCAAACACTGCAGAAACAGATCGCATAATAAGAGCGCAGTGCTGAGCATGTGTCCGTAGTCGTGACGTCACCGGCCCGTGCCACGCCCGCACGTCCCACACTTGTGTGTTCGCTGCACATTATTATATTATCCAGCAGCTGTTAATCACGCTCATTGGCTAACGAACGCGACGTGTGCGCAAGCGGCCGGCGCGAACATATGTTAAAGGAGATTATTTAGTACGCTTAAGTGTTCATAATTTATTGTATATGCGTTTTTAGACAATTCTCTCAGACAAGACAAAGAGGATATTGCGCGTCCTTTGTAAACAAAATATTTATTTCTTCTAACCCACGGAATCGAAGTTCGTTTTCAGCAATCGATCCTCAAATCTATTAAAACTTGGTCGAAAGTTCTGAAGTCTCCAAATATCACTACTAAAATATTGTTGTCCGTGCAAAATTAATCTAGTTTCAAGAGTTATTTCTATTTGCGCAAACATTTCGATAACAATCTTCGTAAAACCATTTTCCTAACAACAAAAAATATCACAGAGCACGCCGCCAAGAAACCATTAGCTGCGAATAAAATCCGTTTGAGCGAACATGAAAATATTGGTGTTTCGAACGCAGCATCAATCTCTGGGATTACGCGCGTATCTCCGAGGAAATGAGCGATCCGACGGCACCTTGCGGCGGAAATTAAATATTTATCTCTTGTTGCGTGTGTTCGTGTATTGATTGTTACCTAATGTATTTATAAAGCGTTCCATTTTTGACGTTCAAAAGTGCCTTTCATGTGCATAGTTGAAATAAATGTTTTGACTTTGACTTAACATT